>QMIH01000166.1:20020-41921 GCA_003987875.1 Clarias batrachus
ACAAAATAACAAATTCAAAACCAAATTAACAATTAGTTTCGGGTTTTGTTATTTTGTTTTCGGATATGTTAATTTGGTTTTGAATTTGCTATTTTGTTTTCGGTTTTGTTAAGTTGTTTTGCACTTCACGGCCACCGTAAAAAAGCACTAGTTATAACTGCTGAACTAATGCTGTTATCAACAAATAGGAAGTTGCTGAAACTTCAAAGAAAAGAATGGGGAAAAGGTCATGGGAAATAAGCACCTTTTTATGGGGAGGGAATTGCTGACTTCCTATTTGGCAAAGAACCGAGAAGACTATTGAATCAATGTACTTTTGATACTTTGTAACGTGTTATACTTTTAAACTTTGGCTTAATTCTCTACATATTTTGTTTTACAATGTTGCCAGAAAAGTTAGTTAGGGACAAAACATCAATCACAATGGTCTTACAATGGTTTTTCATCAAAAGATCCCCCCGCCATTCTTTTAGTACTCAAAGTATATTTATCATCATTATCAGTGGGTAGCAAGTTGTTTAACAAATTGCACAACTTCCTATCTTTTGATAACAGCCTTAGTGCACAGTTGTTATGATTTATAAAAGAACAAATTTAGCTGCTCCCAAACATGCAACTTGTTTTGTTTTTCACATGGTCTTGTAATGTCGTTTCATAGATTTGTAAACCAGAAAGACAGAATAGGGCTGAAATAGAGTTGTGCACACATTTAAATCTCAATTCATAACTTTTACAGTCATTTGGATAAAGAGTACATTGTTATAAGTATTTTTCTTTTAATTTACATAATTATTCACAATTATTATAGTATGCAGCCTTTATCCTTGAAATATTACAAGGGGTGTTCAAGTCAAACTAGGACAGGTGATGAAATTTCTTTTGAACAACAAATTGTGACATTTACAGACAAGACTTTAAGCACAATATGGTGATAAGACTTTTAATTTGCCGCAGTAAAACATTTTAACGGGGGAACGTTTTAAATAAGGCTGTGCATCCACAAATGATTGTGGCCATGGTGGCTTGGAGCCCACTGCAATGGTTCCCATCAACATTCAGCAAATGAATCAAGTTATAAATGAAGTGTACTGTTGCACCCCTAGTCTTTAGGGCAGAGAACATTTTGCTTCTGCCGGTTTAAAGAAGCAGGTGAAAGAACTACAAGTGCATAAAATATCCTGTGTATTGTTAAGGGGCAGAGTAATAAAATATTTGTTTAAAAAAAAAAAAAAAAAAAAAAACTTTCAAGCATCTCTTTGATGATCAATTATATTTAAAGTGCAAAGTTTTATTTAAACGTAAAACACTTTATTCAACTGTTTTCTTAATTAAAGCTTAAATCATACACACCAATCTCCTTCCCTAGTCCGGATCTTCGCAGGGAACCTGCAGACATCACAACAGCGCACGTTTTAAATGGACCAAGTGCAGAAGTCAGGGGTTTAGTAGGCAGCTGGGAGGCCCAGTAAAATTTACTAAAGGGCTCCATCTCTGGCGATAATGAGGAGATTTTCACCGTCTCTTTGAGCTGGCACAGGAGCTCTGCACCACTCAGTTTTCTATATTTTCTATTTCCAGCTTCTTGCCCAGAGAGATCCACACCATATTTATTCATTGCCTAAATGAGAGAAAGTAATTATTACAAAAATAAATGGACAGCGCAGAAACATAAATACTGGTTTAAATGATGTTGTGTTGAGGCAGCATTAACTTCAACTTCAAAGTGATATAATGGCAGTGTTACACATGTTATGCAACTATGTTTCACAAATCGATTACAGAGGTTAATGTTTATCATTATACTATACATCTACCAATCAGCCATAACATTACCATCATCACACAGTAACATTGATCATATACGAGTAAACTGGTGACAGATCATGGCAACCTAAGGCTAATTTATGCCTGTGGCATAGGCCAGCCTGTCTTTGCTGAAGGAGTCAATGGTGGCAATGATAGAAAGACATCAGAACACCCAGTGCATTCAGCTTGGCACTCATGGCAAGGTTGTGCTGCATTAGCTTTATACACAGATGTGCCAGTGGGAAGTTGGTGGAGGCTCAACTGCAGACTGTCAGAGACAGGTAAAGCCAACATGTAACACATGATGCTTCCCACCTGTGGCCCATTATGAAAGATTATTTTTCTGTGTTGATAGAGAGAGGAAGAGAGACAGAGAGAGAGACTGATCGAGTGTAGCAGTACAACGCACAGAAAGCAAGTACATGCGTGTGTACTGAAAAAAAAACAATATAGTGATTCACACTCAGCTAGTCTGCTTTCAGCCCTTTATTCCCTAAACATTTCAAGAAGTGTTACAACAATATAATAAAAGTATAATAGAGTACCTGGTCATTCTTTTTGGTAATTGCCTTTACCTTTTAAATTATGTTTGGCAAATTTCATCATCTTAATCCTGTATGCAAGTTTTCTTTAAAATATTCCAATTCGAAAGAAATCCACCAAAAATGTTAATTTAATTATTTCTCATATTGGCCAAAAATCGGAGATATTGCTGCAGAGATCTTAACATCTCATTTACTTCTCACCTGATAGTTCTGTGCCACCTTCTTCAGCCTTTTGTCCAGCATGTTAATAGACATCTCATCATTCCATATCTCTCCACCGACTCCTTTACTGCCAAAAAAACTGTCCATGTCTGCTTTTTTTCGGCCTCCAAAAAGAGTCTCAAGCACACTCTTAAATGGGCGACCCAGTAGTCCGGAGAGAAGTCCATGGTGCTCCTTTTCTTTGCTCTCCAAGTGCTGCTCTTTTTGACTCGTGTCCACTGAGTAATTTAAAGATGAGAGGACAGGAATGGGCTTTTGAGGATCTCCGGGAATAACACCTGGGAGCTTCTGAGGGTCCACATACATCGGTTTTGATCCTCCTGCTCCACGAAGCACCTAAATATAGATGAATAAAAAAAAATGAATTAAGTTGTGTTTTGCTGTTGTTTTTTTGTGTAATACCTTAGAAATTTTTATGCTGTTAATCTGTCTACAATGTTATATATAAAGTAAATAAATGTACCTTTACAACAGCATGCGCCCTTGGTTGTGCACGAGTCCTTGCTCTCACCCCAAAGATGGCATCAGTGACCGGTACACTGTTTTCAGCACACAGTGTATACAGTACAGCCATAGTCATACAAAAAAGGGCCATGCACAAAACCCCTCGGCGAGCTCGGCGCCTTAACCGCCAAAGCACGCTAACACGATCCATTGCAGCACCTGTGACCTAAGGAAGACAGATAATCATCAAGTGAATTTACATCTAGAACATGTGTGTTTGCTGTTAATTTATAATCAGCACAGCATGAAAGAGCATGTGGACCATTAAAAGACCAAAAATATGTGGACATAATGACTTTTTTTTTTTTTTAACTGTTATGAATTCCCAGTGTAAAATCAGGTTTGTTTACTCATTTATTTTAAACATATAGTGAAACTATAATGCCTTTGTTCATCATATTAAACCTGTTTAATTTTAGTTTACAGTTTTTACATAGATATCCTGTGGTTCACGGTTTATGATTCAAAAATTGCATCTTTGCTTCAGATACCAAATTGTAAACCCTACGCCATGAGACCTCTAGTGTCTATTTGTGATTCTACAAATGTAGAATGTAGCCTAGTAGCAATAAGTTGGTGAGGTGACTAGCCTAATGGATTGCTGCTGACTAGCTAGCTAACGTTAACTGTTTACATAGAGGCAGATTGGGGTTTGTGAGATGTCTCTCTGCCACAGTCATCTTGCAGAGGTGTTCTAATGTGTTCAAACAGTAAGAAAATCCTGAATTCTTTTGCTGCTTTTAGATGGTGAATGTAAAGAAATGTTTATCTTCTTTCATGGTTTGATTGGTCTGATTTGTAGTGTACTATCAGGCTAAGGAAGCTCACTTGAGAGCCTAATGGAAAGAGAGAGAGTTTAAATGAGTAAAAGCAAATAAAGAATTGGTGTACATGAACGTTTTTTTCAGTTTCTTTTTCAATAAAGAGACAATAATAGGATACCATATGAACTGCCCTGTTGAGCAGCAGCACTATGTACATTGCAGGCTGTAGGACAAGAGTCTTTTTTTCAGAGATAATTGCCTGTGTTTAATACTGTACTGTAAGAAACTGTGTCTAGGACAACCCTACTCATRCAATGAATACACTACATAGCCAAACAGAACCAACACACCATTTGAAATTAAATAAGTAAATACGTAAGAGCCTTTCACTCAGAGACCTTTTCAGAAAAACCTGAATTTAGATTCTGAAAACAAGGGCATTGGTTCTACACTTACGGGTACACGTTTGCACATGCCCAGTCATTTTGTCAAACACAAAATCCTACACTTTACCCTACTTGGCTCAAGTTGTGTACATTTTAAGCGTTGCATTGTTAAAGTGAAACAACTGATTCAACGCATGATTATGTTCCTCATGGTACAACTGACATTTAAAATCTTCATGCCTATCTTACCCAACAGTCAAATCACCTGCATCCTTCCCAACAGCTCCATGTACATTAGGGCCCTAGTAGTAGTCAGCTCCCACTTTCAAAATAAAGTGACACTTTATTTTAGTGATGAAAACTACTGAAAAAGAAGAAAGGAAAAAAGCAAAAGGTAATAATAATAATAATAATAATAAGAGAATAATAATAATAAGACGGCCCACTTTGTATAATTCTCACTCACTCTTTTAATGCTCCAGCTAGTACTAATTATTATCCATTCTGTTGCGTTTTATTAATGCTTTCACGCAGCGGTAAATTTATGTTCATTTACACTGATTACATGATTATTATTTCAATTCACATAGAGTGAAAAAAGTTGTTGTGTCTTTCCAATGCCGCACTACACCTATGTATTGAAGACACGTGGGAGCGATGTACTGCGATATACTTCAAAATATGCAACATCATGTATGATTACTTAAAAATCTGGTGAAGATGCATCATAAAAATAATCTGGCAGCAGTTACACTGCTATGTGTATGAGCAAAAATGATGTATGTATCTATGTATGTATTTCTACATGCATAGCACAACAAGGCCTCACAGAATTGGCAATAAATATTGTGTCACCATAAGAAAATGTGGGAACTGGGGGAAAAAAGGCTGATGAGTCCAGATTGACTTTATGTCAGAGTTATGGGTTATGGTTAGGATAAGAGGGGGGAAAAAAAGCACTTGAAGCAATGCATTGCTATGAAAAATTTAAGAGCTTGATATTATGTGCCTTGAACACTGCATGAGCTTCTTGTTTTTAATGAAGATTTTCTTTTCAAACATTAAAGACACAGAAAGAAGAAAATGTGAAGGGTGCAAAACATTGGAGTCATGCTAGCAMAATGCTAGCAACATGCTAATCTTGTTACAACCATGCTAGCAGCATGCTAATCATCTTAGCATCATGCTACCAATATGTGAATCATGTTAGCATCATGCTAACCGCATGCTAATGATGTTGTTAAGGGGCGTGGCTTATTAGCATCATGATAAACGCGAAAGACGCATCGGTTTCCTGAGGTAAATAAGCCCTCCTCTGTCCCTTTGACAAGTGTATCCACAGTTAGGTTYAGTGGTTTAAAACAGTGGCAGGGTGCATGGACCGAATCGATTCCTCTTCCCTTCAATAGTAACGCCTGTGCATGTGCCCTTGATGACGTATTTTTGACAGTGGTGTAAGATACTACATTCGTGGACTTAATTTCGCAATTCGTCCGTGAAACAGAGAAGTGGTAAAAAAGACTGTAAACTGTGTCTGTAAGCRGTCAGAGTTGTATATTTCAGAGTTATACTGTAACAAACACACAAAATCTCGTATCTGTAAACTGTCGTGGAAGTAGAATTTGCAATCGGACAAAACACCGAATTACACACAAATTTTTTTTTTACGTACGATTATTTTTGACAGTGATTTTATTCCATATCAAACTGTTTATAAAAATAAAAATAAAAAAATAAAACCTTTTTTGCTTATCCAGGTCCTCTTGTTTTGAGACACTCATCATGCACAGTGCCCACTTTACATGCCTCTGAAGGCAGTGTTATGATCTGAGGATGCTTCACTCACTCAGGTCTAGGCTCATCAACATTATGTGACAATAAAATGAAATCAACTGACCATGATATCACGTCAATTTTTTATTTTCTTTTATAAAGTTATTAGCATATTCCAGGACAGTAATGCAGAGATTCATTAGGTTCAAATTGTTTTAAAAAATGGTTCTGGGAGTATGAGAAACAACACATGCCACACATAAATTGGCCATCATAGAGTTTTGACCTCAAAAACGTCAAGGAGTGTTTGATGTTCCAGTCAATTAATTCACGCAATTCTGGACTGAAATAAATGTTTTGGCTTTGGATAATTTTGTTGGAACAATGCCACACTGACTGTGTGAAATATTCATATTTAAAATGTAATTAAAGAGCAGAATTGTTAAATGAAGAAGGCCAGTAATCTACTCAATTGCTTAACTTTGGTGTTTGTTGTAAACACTGCATTTTAATCTTTACTACAAAATAAAGCAGTTTCCTGCCCCAAGTTTATAGACAAGATGCTTAGATGACAGTAGCAACAGCAAATCGCATCAGTACATTTTTGCCAATCAGCTACTACAAATAATTACTTCATTCTAAAAGAGGAATGAATATGAAATGAAACCTAATTTGTTTAATGGGTGTTACGATATTGAGTTCAAGTACTTTTGTGTTTTCCATTCTGTCTCTTCTGGTGGTGGGATGGGGTGTGTCTTTTTTTCACATACCTTTTAAAATGTTTCACTGCAATTGGTTCCTGCAATCTGTTGGTTGCTCAGCTACACTAACCTTGTTGATCCCACCTCCTGCCTGACAATTAGTGAAAATTATACTGTGTCTGACCCCTTGCTATGTTTTTTGGTTACACCATGTTTTCCTCTACTGATGTTGATAGCTATTTGATACTCTTCCGTACATGACCAGTTGCTCATTTTGACTCTTCTTTTTTTGTGAATACATTTTGTATATACTTGTACATAATTCTGTATACAGTGGCTTTGTAGGAAGTTGACGCCATTTTGTTTATACTTAATTTTTTCCTTTCAGGAGTTAACAGACAAACTGAGCCAATCAAAGCAGCTCAAAGAAGAGTGGAGGAAGACTTGGCAGGCAGGCCATCTGCAGGTTTACGTTTATTCATTTCAGATTTGGTGGTGAAGGCAGAACAATGTAATTGGGTCAGATTGTACCCGGTGCTTTTGATGTCAGGTTCAAGTTTGCTCCTTCAAATGTGCACGTATGCATGCGTGTGTGCATGTCTCATAAGCTCTGCTTTAGCTTCCACAATTTACAGGAGTCACTGAAAGCACAAATGAATAAACCTTCCACGAAATGATACATAGTTAAGAGTCATTGTATGTTACCCGTCTCCTTTTCATCCACAGCTGCCATTTGACCGTTACTCCTACTGCCCTGGTGTATATTTTCCTTACCTAAACCTCTATACTGCACATGATGATGATTATTATTATCATAAACAATAGCAGTAAATTAAAAAGTGAACAGATCTCCATGCAATGACATACTACAAGTAAAAAAGCATATCTACCTGAAATAATTAATTTTTTTTAATTCCTAATGTGTTTTTCAGTTAAAAATAAAAGGTAACTGGTGAAACGACCATTAATGCCATGCTTAAAAATGAGTCAGTGGACACAGGTACCAGATCCTTGAGCATGTGAGAGTATATTTCAGGGTCTTTTGTGCATCTATATAAAGAACCTAGCGCAAGTCCCCAGCGTGATGAGTTGATTGTCTTTAATGTAATCAGTGATATTAYTTCAGGTTGGAACCCACGCACATGTCTGCCTTTCTTTCTGTACAGCAGAACTCTCTAATACAAAGAAATACAATTTTGTAAGGATGAGTAATTCATGCCTTGTTTACGCCGAGTTGTAATTCTTTTTTCGTCAGACAAGTATACTCCCTATTCTGTAATTCAAGAGTGAATCACAGACTTGTGTCATTTGTCTTAAAATGACTCCAGTGCTTTAAAATTAACTTATGTATATAAATGACACAGCGCTGTTATTTCAGCGGTGAAAATATTAAATATTAAATCTCAGTAAAATATTCAGATTAGCTTTTCTAATTAATATATATTGGTGCAGGCGTATGTTTGCATAGAGCGTAGCTCATTTTAAAGTAGATTATTAAATCTGGCACATAACTTCTCATAACTCCCCTTCTACTCAACATTTTGATTTCATTAATGGCGCAGGTTTAACTTTAGGCCGAATACCTAAGGACTGGCAAAGTTTAATTCAATAAATATAAACTTCTCTATATCCTCTCTTTCCCACAGTTTGCACGTAGATGAAATGGCTAGGGGTGCTCCGATTGATCAGTCGCCGATCATAATCCCCGATAATTACTTTGGGAAGTTTGATTGGTCTCTTAAATGGGCGATCTAGAAAAGCCGATCAGATGACGCAAAACTTGCAAGACAATTTTTTGCACGCTATTAAAATAGGTTCGCCGGTCTCGTGAGCAATTCTATGTGTGTTGTGAAAAAGACACTACATTAGCAATCTGCAACCTGTTTAACAAGACAATTCCACGAGGCGGGAAGCACCTAAAGCGATTTAACACCACGACCTCATCAGACAAGGAATATGAGCAATTTTCAAAGTTGGTTAGTGCTTTGAAGAGAGAGTGGGAGAGTTCAGCAGCTTAAGCGCCACTCACTCAGCCTCTCTACGGTAACAGAGACGTTTCAAAGACAGCAACCCTAATGCAAGGACAGTAAGAAGCATCATGAAATATCAAACAAAATAATGGAATTCATATGCCTCGATCATAAGCCGCTGTTTAATGTCGAAGACGAAGGGTTCTACTTGGCTCATGTCCTACTTGGCTTCACGTTACAGTGTGGCAGTATGGCACGTACAGTATGCCTGCCACAGTTATACCAAACAGTGTTTACACATGTCGACAGCCCTATTGAAGAACAAATATAACATCAATTAGTTTCACGAGTGACATTTGGAGTGCGGGTTTATGTCTCATGTCCATGTTAAGCCTCACTGTGCAGTTTATTAATCAAAACTTTGAAGTACAAAAAGTGGTTCTTAATTCTCAAGCGTTTTCAGGGTCACACACCGTAGAGGCTTGTGCTGCTGCATTTAGCAACATGTTTCCTGATCGGAGCACCCTTAGAAATGACATTAGTTTCAAAATCTTGCCGTGAACTAGGTAATTTCTGTACAATTTCCTAATATTTAGCCACCATACCACATAATGTCACACCAAACTAAATTCTGTGAAATTACAGTTAAAAAAAAGATTAAGGGGATAAACTTTGTTGCAGGCAGAAGAATATTACTAAATGGGGTGAGGAGAGAAAAAAATGGCATAACGAAATTACAGTGCAACTAAGAGCAGTTTTGATGCATAAAAAATAATAATAAAAAAGATTGATCAATAGGTGACTGCTCTCTCTCTCTCTCTCTCTCTCTCTAATGTGAACAATGAAGGAGTATTCAGATTTTTTCTATTTAAACAGAACTCTGATTTTTTAAAACAGGGGGCTCAAAGTGAGGTTAAGTCTACACATTTTATAAGACTTTGTCCTTGAGGCATTGAGCTTGCCATTTTTCTATAACATTTGCAATGCGACATCAATGAAATAGCACAATTTCCCAAACCTCTTCCTGTTTTGTGACATGTAAAGACCTATGTCCTCCTAAAGTAAAAATAAAGTCAAAATGCAGCATGGCATGCAACACCACAAGTTCCTGTGTTGAGAGCAGCAAGACTTTGTTACATTTCCTGCAATATATGCATATGAACCACACAAGTCTAGACTTGTTTTTAGGCAATTGGGGTTGTCAGTTAAACCTTTCTGGATATTATTCATGGGAAGACATGTAGCGTTTTATTTGCCATAAATTTTCCTGCAGGATGCCACAACAGAATATTATACAAGCAGAAATGGTAGTGGTAGTATCATGATGAATGAATGCCCTAGGTGGCATGGCATAATTGACAGAACAATTAATTCTCATCACTTCCAAAAAATCCGGTGGGAGAAATAAGACCATGTTCACCTCTATATGAATCAAAAGAAAGAAAATTGAGGTCATGAAGTGACATAGGTAAAGTTCAGATTAGAAGCTTGAGAGAATTCTGTGAAACTATGTTAAGTGAGCAGTTCATGTTAAATGCTCTTTAAATGTGACTGAATGGCAGCAATTCTGCAAAAAAAAAAAAAAAAAACTGTTAAAACACCACTTCAGTTATTGGAACTGGTTCTGCTAAAATGTGGCACAACCAGTTAACAAGTTTTTCACCAGGTAATTTTTCTCTTAAAATAAAATTATTTAGAAAACATAATTTCTCCATGTTTAGATATAGAAATAGACAGACAAACAGGAAGGAAGACAGACAGACATGCACTATTGATTCCGTGAAAGAAATTATTGCATTGCAGCAGCAGCACCAGCAAGTTTGTCTGCTTTACACTGCATATGAGGATCTGAAACGGTCTAAAACTGTCTGGCAAATGCATACTGTATGAGGATCTGAAATGGTCTAAAACTGTCTGACAAATGTACAAAAATACTTGACCGTATGCAGCATATATAAAAAATCAATATTTGTAGTAACATGACTTGTCAGACAAGTACATGTGCTCCTTGCCGATACTGCATAACAATGTGCATGTCAATGTGGGCAAAACTTTTTGGTTTCACCACATGTATAGTACATCAAATACACCTGCTATCATTTTACTAGCGCATGAACCCTGAAACTGTTTTGCATGCACGCTGACTTTCTGTTGAATAAACTTGTTAAAAAATGATTATTATATATTTGCAAATTCAACATGTTTAAAAGGGCATCCACTTGCTAACTGTCAATATTTGAAAGACAAAGATAAATATTTTAGGAAACTACAGCTTTGGGAAAAGTCATGTAGAAATGCAAGGTGAATTTTGTGCATGTCTACAAACACACGTTTCTGTGCGAGATGTGGTCAGGGGTGGGTAGAGTAGGCAAAGGATTTACTCAAGTAAGAGTAATACTTATGTAGAAGTAAAAAAAAAAAAAGTATTCGGTGAATAGACTAGGCAAGTACTTTTATAACTGATTCAACTGCAACTCACTTTTGTTTTAGTTATTTTGAGGGGACAATAAATTTACACTGCTATACAAACTTTACACTGACTACTTTTCATTGTTAAAATGTTGTATTTTGCATACTCAAATGCTGTTATTTTTTAATTATTATTTTTAGAAAGAGACAAGTCAGCATAAATGAGTTCATTCAAAAAAGAAATCCCCCCATGCACTCCACAACAAGCAGCCACTGTAACAGGTGTCATCCAATATAATGAGTACAACAATTGTTTAGATTTTTTTTGGTATATTTAGAGGGGTTTTACTGTTCAAAAACAAACTTTGTCTTTAATTTAAAGTTAAAATGTCAAAATTAAAGATCATTAAACTCATTAAATGTCATTAAATGTGGCCTTTGGATTTTTTAAAGTTTAGTTTTATATACAGGGTGGGCCATTTATATGGATACACCTTAATAAAATGGGAATGGTTGGTGATATTAACATCCTGTTTGTGGCATATTAGTATATGTGAGGGGGCAAACTTTTCAAGATGGGTGGTGACCATGGTGGCCATTTGGAAGTCAACCATCTTGGATCCAACTTTTGTTTTTTCAATAGGAAGAGGGTAATGTGACACATCAAACTTGTTGGGAATTTCACAAGAAAAACAATGGTGTGCTTGGTTTTAACGTTAACTTTATTCTTTCATGAGTTATTTACAGGTTTCTGACCACTTATAAAATGTGTTCAATGTGCTGCCCATTGTGATGGATTGTCAATGCAACCCTCTTCTCCCACTCTTCACACACTGATAGCAACACCGCAGGAGAAATGCCAGCACAGACTTCCAGTATTTCAGGTGTATATATATATATATATATATACTGTTAAAGTAACATTATATGTACACGGAAAAAAAAAACAAGAAAAAAAAAACATTCTATACTCACCGCAATATTGTACACTAACAGCAAGATCCCACTAGCAGCAGCATGGATTGATGGGGCGTTCCGCAAAATTAGAGAAACTGCTGAAGGATTTTCATCAGTCTGCCGTCTCACGTTACAGTTCAAACGGAGTCATGTGATTATTGTTGCTGCGTGCGAATGGTGAAACAGTCACGCGGTGGAGCTACCATGGCTGCGTGTTTACAATAAATGTTTAGAAAAGTAACGAGTCGAGTGGAGCCGATTGTAACGGAGTAAGAGTAGCGTTTCTTCTTCACAAATCTAATCAAGTAAAATAATAATTAAAAAAAAAAACGTATGGAAAACATTTTTCCAAAAAGTTACTCAAGTAAATATAACGGAGTACATGTAACTCTACTACCCACCTCTGGATGCGGTTTTCTGAGGTGAAGCATATAACACCATTGCCTGTTTGTGTTTATCGAATATAATAGTTGTATTTCATGTTCACCTTCGTCACAACTGCAGTAGAACACAGCTGCTGCTGAGCAAACATACAACATGATACAGTCAGACCAAGAGGCGCACTGCCAAGCTCTGTTATCAAGACTAGAGTAAGAGATGCGCACTGCAAGCTATTGCATCAAATTAACCCTAGTTTAAAACACCGAGAGAAAAACTTGACTGCTGTTCCTGCATTTCATTTACATGGTTTCATGGTGTGAAAATCCGCGGTGAAGTTGGTTGCAAGTTGGATATTTGAGCTCCGGCATCCAGATTCCGATTTGTGGGGGGGAGATTCCGGCAAAAGCATCTCGCCTACGATACGAGTTAGGGACCGTGTGCAAATTACTGTCTGACTGAAAGACGGATAATATTAATATGATCCATCTTTCATATTTGAACTAAATATTTCACTTTGCACATATATTAATAATTAAGTCTTAATAACTCTATATTTCATTTCAATAACTTCCAGGTCATGTGACCTACTGCCCTAAAATCTATTCTAAAATGTGCGACCACCAGTTCTGCAGAGGGCACAACCTTTTATATTTAATACTATCACTTTGCATATTTATTAATAGTTTTTAGAATAAATGTAGAATTTGTACTTTATTTCATGTGATTTATTGCCTCAAAATCTATTAGAAAATGTGTGATCACCTGTTTTGCAGAGACCCTGGGCGTGGCATCCTAATGGCAGCATTTTCCAACCTGAATGCTGATTTTCCTGATTTTTAGAGCATGTTAAGGAAGCCAAAAAGCCCCGGATGCTGGAAAAACATCCTTTAGAAAAACAAGAGGGCCCTTCATACACCATGATGTAATAGGGCTGATGTCAAAGTGCTTGGTAAATAATAATAATAATCCTTTGAAGAACAAGAGGCTCCTTCACACACTATAATGACAGAGTGATACAGTGCTTGAAGCCTAATATTAATAATCCTTAGAAGAACGAGAGGGCCCTTYATAYRCTATCATAACAGGGCTGATGTTCATAGTGCTTGTGCCCTAATAAAATRAAAAAATAAAAAATAAACATAGTTGCAAGCAAAAAGCATAGTTGCGCCATTGCCACCAGGGAGCATCTAACAACCTGTGTGTTATTTGGGCCCTAAATATTTGTGATGTCAATGTGTGTGCGCGGAGTGCGTAAATTGTTTGGCTCATGCTAATTGTGCAAGTGTGTATGAGCTATGCAGCAAAATCTCTTGTGAGGGCCCCTGAGGGCCCCGGGCAACGTGACTCTCAGGCATCCTAATAGCAGCAGATTCCAAACTGGAATCTTTCTTTCTTCGCATATCAGAGTGCAGGGTCAGCCATGATACAGCACCCCTGGAGCAGATAGGGTTAAGGGCCTTGCTCATTGCTCAACAATGACAACCTGGTGGAGCTGAGGCTTGATCCGCCAACCTGCAGATCAGTACCTCAGTTTTGTATGACTGCAACTTCCATTATACAGATGAATCTGCCCTGGTTGCTACTGAAGAAGTTGTGCAAGGAGTAATTGACTACATGTCATTTGCTATAAACTAAATAGTGGGCATATAGTGGACATATTCACTGCTACCGAAGAAAGAAGGCAGGATGAGTATGAAAGGGCTCATGAGCATAGTGTATGCCAGGCCAGCCAACACATAAGGTGGACCAATTGACTGCATCCAATGTAATGCATCCTTATTTGAAATTCTGTATATAAATTATCTACAGTATGTTTCATTTATTTCATACTCAAAATAGCTTTCATTTTAGATGACAATGTAGATTCAAGGATGGCATCAAGATAGATGATAATGTAGATTCAAGGATGGCTTTATGTCACATATTAATTGAAATAATATTAACATTAATATTTCATTTAAAAAGTATTAATAAATATGCAAAATGCTAGTAAGTAATTTAAAAAAAGGTTTGTGCACTATGCAGGACAGGTGATTACAAATTTTAGAAAGGATTTTGTGCCACAAGGTCACATGACCTTGAAGTTATTGAAATAAAATTATTCATATTTCTATAAAAAATATTAAGTAAGTATGCAAAGTCATAAGATTGAACAAAAAAGGTTGTTCCTTCTGCAGGGCAGGTGGCCAAACATTTTAGAATAGATTTCGAGACAATAGGACACATGACCTAGAAGTTATTCAAATAAAATATGGAATTATTGTTTATAAATTTTATATATATATAGATAGATAGATAGATAGATAGATAGATAGATACATAGATACATAGATACATAGATAGGTGATAATATTTAATATAAAATGTTGTGCCCTCTACAGAACAGGGGCTCACACATTTTAGAATAGATTTTAGGGCAATAGGTAACACGAAAAGTTATTGAAATAAAAAAAATTATATAAAAATATTAATAAATATGCAAAGTAATAATATTGAATAAAAATGGTTGTGCCCTCTGCAGAATAGGGGCCCACACATTTTATAATAGATTTTGAGGCAATAGGTCAAGCTGGAAGTTATTGAAATAAAATAATTAAATGTTCTATTTAAAAATATTAATAAATATGCAAAATCATTATACACCACAATGTATCACATTGACACTAACAGTAACAGCATTTATTTATTTAAAATATGAACGTTTATAATGTTAATATTATTCAAACAGTAATTTCCACACGGTCCCTAACTCGCGCAGTAGGCGGGGTGTTTTTTCCGGACTCTGTTAACAAATTTCCGCCACAAATCGGAATCTGGGAGCCATAGCTCGACTATCCAACATTCAACATCAATCCAAATTCACAGTGGTATGAGAAATTCTCTCAAAAAAGTGAACATTGACCACCCCCCTTTGACATATCGAATCACTGTCATCCAGCTACTCACCTAGGAGGACGAGATCCGTTATTAAAGATTGCTCTCATCCCAAATCATGGACTATTCACTATTCTTCCTTCTGCTAAAATAGCTTTTTTCCTGTGGCTGTTACCACTCTGAACAGCTAATCATGGCGTGTTAACTGATACACCACAGCATCATCACCTTCTGCCTATATTGCACTGCTTCGTCCACTATGCACCAACTTATGCTTATTATTTCACTACTGTATATTCCACCTGTAYTTAATCTGTTTACACGACCAGTCAGAAATCATACATGTACTGTACATATGTACATCATGTTATTTTTCGAAGCATGTTATCTTACAGTAATGTGACACTGATATTCATACTGAAATAAGAAAAGATGTGTGTTTGGACATTTAGTGTGTCTGACCTATGACAATAGAATAGTGGCTATAAAAAAGTGACAATCAAATTTAATGCTTTTTGAACACATCCTGTGATTTTTGCTGTCATCTTTTCTTTCTTTTTTTTTATTATTATTATTTTTTTTTAATTTTCTAATTATTTACAAACGTTATGTTTGTATGCAAATAATAAATAATAAATGTTATGATCAGCATTAGACACGGTAGTTTCAGGTTCAATTTCCTGTATTTACATAATAAACATAATAGCAAATGTTATTGCAGAAAAAAAAAACTTTGCAATGCTTCCCTGAATTTGTAAATTGATTTTATGATGATCATTATCATGTCATCATCATCATTATTATCATAAACCTGTTTTGCCTGCTTGGGTGTAGTCAACCAATGAAATTTTGCAATGACTTGTAATCTATCTTCAGTTATTAAGAGTGATTTAAGTAGCGTACAAACCACAAACCTGCATCATTAAAAAAAATTGAAAGATCCATCCATTATGTGAGGTCAAAAAGGTAGTCTTATACCATTTCATTACTCTTGTATGCCTGCACAAACTTTGGGCCCAGTATCTTTAATGTGTTTCAAGCTGATAGAAAGCGAATAGAAATATAGAATATAGAAAGTGATAGAATGGAGTTTGAATGGAGTTACAGTATATGGCTTGGTTTGTATTGATGGTACAAAATGAGAGTGCATCAGGTACTCACTGATGCATTCGTGTGAAAGTACAYCAGGTTACTCAAACAATAATGCATCACTTCCCATTTCATACTCCACTGCTTCTTCTTACTGATTTGTACAAATCTACATCAGTTATAGGATAATCCAGTTCTGTTTACTTGAACCAATTGGCAATGGACCTGAACACTTTTAGCTGATGTTTGCATGAAGGCAGTTCAAGCTGTGCAGTACACAATACAGTAGGTCACTGAATATCAGTACAGAAACCATATTGACATTGTAGGTTTGGAGATCTTTAGTTCTGCTTTCATAATTGTTTATACTGTGGAGGGGGAAGAGGTGAGTGAGTGCACTTCCTTAATATACATACCCACTCAAAGTCTATCTTCTCAAAGGACAATACTAAAGAAATGAAATTTGGATATATTTTAGAGTAGTCCATGGGCAGCTTAACAGTATAGATTTACTGTCCTCTAAAATAACTCAATATACAGCCATAATTGTTAAAAGTGAGTACACAGGACAGTAAATGATAACAGCTGTACATCTTTAACCATGCAAAGTCACATGTCCTATTTATAATGTTGATCTGTGTGTCAGTAGGTAAGTACATCTCCAGACCTGAACCCTATTGAGCATCTGTGGGGCATCCTCAAGTGGAAGGTGGTGAAGCGCCATGTGTCTAACATCCAGCAGCTCCGTGATATCATTATGGTGGGGTGAAAGAGGATCCCAGCAACAACATGTGCAGCTCTGAATGAATGTGGATGAATTGCATGCCGAGGAGGATTAAGGTTGTGCTAGATGACAATGGTGCTCACAAAATATGTTGACACTTTGGACACACTTTGGAGTTTTTGACATGTTCACTTAGAGTGAATTCATTTTAGTTGCCAGTTTAGACAATCTGCATGTTGAGTTATCGTTAGAGGTAAATATGTACTGCTATTGTATACAAGCTGCCAATTGACTAATCTAAAGTATATCCAATTAAATGTTTTTTTTTTAATAGTATTGCCSCTTGAGGGCATATAATGAAGTGGTTGCTTGCTGAGGTGAGGGGTGTATTAACTTTCATGAGATACTGTATGCAATCCCACAATCCCAAATTGTGCATATCCCAATCAGAACACCAAACACATCTGCAAGCAGCGTTCCTGTCATGGCAAGCTACCACTTAAAATAAGCAAGCTACTACARGGCAAAAGAGCATCTTTGTGCCTACAAGGGCACTTTTTTTACTCAAAAGAGGCCCCAAAGATTTAGTAATACCTCTTGTAATGATGAAACAATGAAAACCAAAATAATTTTTTTTTAAAACAACGACATACCTTGATGTATTTGTAATCGACTGCACTACATGCAATGCTGGAAGTGATCTGCCAGACACATTTCGACAGGGCTCCATGTTCCTGAACATATCCGCAAGGATATTGGGTGGGACAGCAGCAATTTCATGTTAGATGTCAGGACCACCATATTTCTTCCTAAATTCACTTAAACGAATTGGTGACCCACTATATAGACACACTGCTCATTACTGTTCACCACCATCCTGATGAGAAGTTGAGTGACTGAGTAAAGGGGTACAGTGTTAAATGGAACAATGGCTGTCTGGAGCATACCGTATCAGTCCGACTCGGGCATACTTGTGTGTTCAAAGCTCCTTATACTAAGGAGCACAATGTACTATATGTTGTATCATTGAAATTGCTTCATCCCAATACAAATACCTAAATCTTGTTTTAAAGTGCAACTTATTACTGATTTTTCCCACATTTTGGTGCATTCACATGAACTTATTGTTCCACAAATTATGTGTTTTTCCACGGTCCACTGCTCTACATCTGCAGGATGTAGTCGACATAACAATGTACGGAAATTGATTAAAAGAAATGCTGCTCCTTTATTTGCAATTTTCTCAGTTTCACTATTTTCGTTTTAAAAGAACCAAAAGAAACAGGATGCACCAGCCTGTAATGCTGGCATCTAGTTTCAACTGATTTTAGTAGCCATCATTAAAACATTGTTGTGGAAAAGATTAATATGTTGGGGCGCTATAGAGTAGAGCATGTTTTTTTTCTGGCTCTTGCTGAATTATATTTTATATGTTAAAACAATTTTTTATTTAGTAGTTTCTTTTAGTGACTGGTCAACAATGAGTACTCATAACTTAGTAAGAAGTTCAGTACTTTTTTGGTCAGCTATGGCTTCGAGTTTGAAAAAATACAAATCCAGCACTAGGCACACTGCCCTCAGCCACATTAGTGAGTCGAGCACCAGCCGCTCCTCTACTTCACCTATCCAAACGAAGTGCGCTGGCCGAAGAACTGAACTCTACAGACACTAAAAGCCAAAATCACCAGTTGAGCTGCATTTCATGTCATACTATAAAGGACATGGAAGGCGGACTGTCTACATGGTCGGATGAAATGGTCAGAATACAAACTACAAAAACGAGCCTGCAGGCAGAGCTAACCGATTTGGGAGTGATGCATTAGGATATTATAAGTAAAATATGGAAATGAAACATTCGCATTCTGGGAGTTTGGAAGAATCACGGTCAAGCTTCACCGTGTCGGTTTCTAAATTACTTACCGAAGTTCTGCAGATGGATAAGGGCCTCCTTATTGACCATTCATATAGATGCCCCACTCCAAAGAAGCAACGGACACCATTGTCGTCAAGTTATACTACCATCAGGACTGTGTCGAGGTACTGCGCCATGCTAGATCCCAAGCTCCACTTCGCTTTAATGTGGAGCAAATAGCCATATTTCCTGACTACACTCTGCGTGAGGCCAAGGCTTKTGYRTCATTTACAGAGTTCAAAAAACTCCTATGAGACTAGAATGGTGTATGTTACTGTATTTAGGATCCTGCAAGATTTTGCATCACAAGGGCAAAGAAAGAATATTCACAGATACGGATAAGGCAATGCATTGTGTTACGCATAGTGTTATTACTTCAGCAAAAGTAGATGAGCCTATATCTGATACAGTTCGAAGTACTCACCTGGTAAATCATATGGACAGATGGATACCATTAATATTCCATTTTGAATTTGTAAAAACCCAATCAGCTCAGTCCTCTGTTGGCAAACAGTTTACAAAGAAAGCTTTTCCTCTGGATCGTTACCTCCATCTATGCGCCAAGCAGTTCCCTTCTTAATTGTAAACAGGGAAAAAGAACCCTCTTGACTACAGTTCATATAATCCAATTACAGATAYGAAAACCTTAGCAAAAGTTCTGGCCCGCCATCTGGAGAATGTTCTGGCTTGGGTTATTTCACCCAACCGAACAGGCTTCATCAAGAACAGATACTCTTTTTTTTTATTTTAGGAACCTGTTGAACGTTATACAGTATATAAGCCATCACTATATGACACTTTCAAAAAAAAATATTTCCTGAGATGCTGAAAAAGCATTTGATTGAGTGAATTGCGATATCTGTTTCTACACTCTTAGTAAATTTGGTTTCGACCCCAAATTTATATCATGGATAAAAGTGCTATACTAATCCCGACTGACTGCTATTCGGACAAACAACAACATATTCCTTTTCTTTGAGCTTCAGCATGGTACAAGACAGGGGTGCCCTAAAATAAGATCTTGAACGATAGATCCTGCTACCTCTTTCCTTGGGCACAATAATAAACACAATTAAAAATATAGTTGCAAGCAATGATAAGCTGATATTAACCAGCTATGAATAAGGAGAAACGGTCAGTAGAAATTGCAATGTACACAATAGCAGGTTCTGAGACTGGAAAATAAATTACATAAAATTCTGTCCTTCCAGTTTCATATGATGTGACAAAATCTCGTTGGACAGACGTACAGTCCAGACAGAAAAATTTCAGCTCCTCCAATGTATGAAACGAAATGTAAAGATATCATTGAAAAAGCGATTTCTGACCAATGTACTGATAAATCCTCTGTTTCATTTATATAGATAAACACAAAAGCTTACATTCTGTCAAGATGTCAGAATCAGATCAGTGATCAAAAAAAAAAAAAAAAAACTTCAACTTGGGAAAAGACCTGGAAACTAAAGTCAGCGATAGAGAAGCTCAAATGGCCTCCTCAGGCTTGTTTGCCACCTCGACCTTCATCATTTAAATAGAACAGGAACCTAATAAATTAATATTCTTATTCATTTTTTTAACCAGTTGCTTGAACAAACCTAAAAACTATTTTTAGTAATCATGCGGATATTACTCATACCATGTTCTCCTCACTTGGGAGTAAAAAGGCTAATTAAGCCTATTAAAAATAGATTAAATGTGAAACCAGCATCTGAACAATAGATTACTTACTTGTGCGCACACTTGGACATGTGTGACCAGGTGGATGCATAGGCATGGGACAGTATTTGTTCAATGTTTATCTCTTGTAAATATTGTTCATATAAAGTATAATAAAAGATTTTTGTACAGAATGCTGTAAGGACTGTATATAATTTGAGTCAATGAAGAAACAATAGACATAAAATAAAAAAAAAACACTGACAAGGACACCAGTGTAGTCTGATTGTTCTGATTAATCCAGTTTAAACATTAACCCGAGCAGTAGTTTGGCCTGACGTTTAGAAAGCACTCGTCCATGCGGACTAACACCATTTTAATGGGATTGTAATATTTGTTTGTGGCCCCCTCCAGATTTTACACCACCGAGTAAAAAAACAGGGTTTGTTAAAGCCGGGCTACTGAAAGCTGAACACTCCGCTGTGTTCTATTATTTATTATTAGGATGTTGCTCAGAGGCGCATGACTCGGGTTATTTTCACTCTAGGTTGCTAAGCGGAGGAAAACGCTCTTACCTTGTATCCCATATTTTTTTCTCTCTCACGCCGATTTCCTTGTTAAACTGGCTCTCTATTTTAGTCCGGTATAAACCTGCGGAAATAAATACTGTCTTAATAAGGCACCGCGTAATCCAAGCGGGGAGATGCCGGAGAATGGAGACATTTATAGCCTAATAAAACGGATAATCATCGCCTCGACGGGATGCTCGTCCACGTTTCATTMGAAAAATAGAAACATCACGATTTAGCCTGTCTGTATTCACCCATATGCGACAGCCTCTTTTTTTTCTCTTTTTTTGGTAACTCGTCGATTAAACCCCGCACTGTGCTGCATGATAGAGATCCGCCATATTTATTATTTACCCTCAGCACGCGCTGCGCATTCCGATTGGCGGAGTCGGAGATAAATCAGTTTCTGTATTTCTGTATTTGAGTTTATGTAAAGCAGTAATGCAGTGACCTTAGGGATTCGTGCCGAATTCGAGAACTGTTAAACATTATGCTGTAGCCTATACAGCGCATAATATTGCGTGACAAATTGGATTAGGCTATTAAAAGCGTGATCACGTGCATTGCTTTTTCCACAGCACTCTGCCACCCCATATACAATGTCATGTATCTACGTAAATAAATTAATAAGCCTGGGACATTCAAGTTCATTAGCACAA
>QMIH01000166.1:41934-46934 GCA_003987875.1 Clarias batrachus
ATAAAATAATAATAATAATAAATTGTGCTTGTCTCAGTCAGAATCTTCTCATGAGTTCAAAAGTGCACATGACATCAAACCACTAGCAAAAGAAATTCCTTCAAAGTTGATTCAGATTCTTTTCTTAGGTCAGCCATGACACAGAGAAGGACTCAATGTTTTATTTAATCTACCAGGAGTTCCAGGAAAATCAGTTTCGGGGAGGGGCATTGCGCACCATCAGCTGATAATGCAATAAATGGGAATTGTTTAACATTCTTAAAAACATTAACATGSTTAATGGAGCATCCTTTTTTTCTTGTTGAGGTTGTAGCCCTCATTGTCATCATCACAATGTGTTCTTCTGTGTCGTTTTGTGCATTAATTAATTGTATACTATTAATATGTAAATAGCATTTATTTGTTATACAAATTCATTTTCAGCACTCAGGCCATTGGGAGTCACATAGTGTCATATGAATGCTCACAAGTAACTTTATTAAAGAACCACAGAATGCAATGGAGGTGTTTATACTTCTAGGGCACTGGGTATTTAATACTGTATGTTTATTTTGCAAGGCTACTGTGATGAAAGGTAAAAATCTGTTCCTGAACATTTTCTAATTTTGTGTGCATGTGCATATATAAGTATGAGTATTTTATATTTTTCTGTTAGATACAAAATCCAGGTATTTACTAAAGTATATGGAACTTTAAAGTTTATACAGTAAGTAAGTACAACAGTATAATATAAAGGCAAAGTCTGTGCATCAGACTCAAAAAATTTCTCTGTTTTACTGTTGTTTGGCTTTTTTTCTCGCAAGAACAGTATTGTCAGTTACTCACTTATGGGACCAGGATACACTGTGGGAAGAAGGCTATTTTCCCTGTGGAAGGGGGGGAGGGTCGACCCTGGGGCTTGTTGTGGATGTAAAAAAATTGAAGTGGCCTCACTCAGCAGGATAATGCACCCTGCAGCACCGCAAAATAATTTGGGAATAGTTTGAGAAACATGTCCTTTAAAGTTCCCAAACAAGTCTACAAACAAGTCCAAACCATTGAGGAAGCACCTCACAATCAAACTATCTGTTCTTAATACTGTATGTTAGTGCCAAACACCACAGCAGACCTACAGTGGTCAATACCTCAAATTCAAGTTTTATTTGTCACATACAGTCATGATATGAAGTGAAATGCTTATACGACTGCTGATAAACCAAAAAATTAAAAATAAGAAAAATAGGAATACAAAGTCTGAAATATATATATTTTTATAAATATTTTTTTCTTTAAGAAACTTCTCAACTATGTGAACTGATGGCACTTAGTTAGTAGCCTAGCAGCCCATGTGTAAGTATCTATGCAATGACGAAAACTTCAAGGCTCTTTAAGTCGCTCTGGATAAAAKTGTCTGCCAAATGCCTAAATGTATATATTTTTAAATGTTATATTACTTCCACTTTGCATTAATAAACCATTATTTTAACTACACCAAATAATTCCTGACACAGCCATAACAGAAGACAGAAGACATTTAACAAATCCATAACTGAATTTGCAATGGCAGCTATTTTCAACAGAAAGCTATTACGTAGTATTCCATATACTAAGTAAGATACCTGCGTCATTGTCATTCTAGCGCCATAATAATGCTTATAAGAGCCCCGATGCTGGGCTTTTGAGGGTCCTCTCACGGATCTTTGTCATTAGTGTCCTCTCACGGATTTGTGTGATATCATTGGGTACAGTTTGTCCGCTTATCTAAAAATGATATATGCACATGCAAATTGTTTATAGGAGGATCTAGGGGCTAGAGCTGCCCCAGTGGCACCAACAGTCTACATTGTTACAATGTTAATATTTGATATATTATCCCCAGGGACTTCGAAGTGCAGCTGCTCTAGCTGCGTGATAAGGATAGCCACGAAAAGACCAGCGGCACTTTCACTTTCGCACTGAACCAGGCTTTGTGATCCTGTAGCCTAACAGGATCAGTCCGCTTTGCTTCACATTAAGACCCCCGTTCCGAGCCGTCATTGTTATTCTCAATGAAAGGAGAGTATTAGATTTACTGAATTTCTTTTTTTTGATGAATAAATCCTGAAAAACTCAGTTTTCAATGTTTAAACAAAACATTTCTTTTTTTTAAGTCCTTAGCTGGCATCTGTAACAGTGTCCATGATAATGCATGTAATAAAATTATTAATTGTAATGGTTTCAAATTTCACACCTTTCATCTTAGTCTCAGAGCAGATGATAAAGTCTGGAAGCTGATTGCTTTCTAAAACAGAGTTCCACTGTGAACACTGATTGGTGCTTTTCAGTTAGAACCTTATAGAACCAAATAAGGGTAACTTTAAAAAATAGAATGTTTTCTTTTTTGAATGATAATGTTGATAATAGATAAGAGAAGTAGACTGCACAGGGTATTCAGTCATGTTTAGGTATCATTATAAAACTGCTGAGTTCAAAGGGAACTGGTAATGGGTTTGGGAACAAAGAAACAGTAATTCATCAATTTGCATGTCCACAGACGTTTTTAGGTTTTGTCCACAAAATTTCCAAATTGTCATTGTATCTTGGTGGAGCGCAGAAAAAAATAGAGCTCGAAAATGGATGAGTGTATATTATCGTTATTATCAAGGACAACATAATATTAATATGACATGATGAGAATTTGTACTGAAAGTAATATATAAATTCAAGTTAAAACATATATTTAATTTTTAAAAAACTATTTACTAGCATGCAATTTGTAATGGTATCAGATTTTGTTTCAATAAATATTTTATATTAACATCTCCCATGCTCAGTCTCAGTGCAAACTCCCCATTCATCCACCCAGAATCTAAGACTCCTTTTCCTTTTTGTGTGTTTAATGAAGAGACACAAGTTAAGTTCAAGTTAAGAAACTTTAATGTAGTAAAAGTAGGCAGAAGAACAGTAAACATTAAACATCACAGTCTGGCCAAGACTGCATGCAATCCAGATTCCCTTCCTGATAGCCTGCAAGAGGGAGAAAAAGCAATGAGCAGTGACAAATCCTAAGTCACTTTATCAACTTAACCTTTATCAATTTCTTTCCTTAAACCAGATTAAGGGCTTTACTCTTTGGATATTTACATCTTATCTATTGAGAAATGTAAAGCATTTGTGTTTGCTTTGTGAGCAGTATATACAGCACCGCTTGCCCCAGTTGTCTCATGTGACAACCCATTCTAAAAATAGCAGAAAGGAATTTCCTAATATGTCCTACTAAATAACTGTTATATAAACCGTGTTCAATCAGATACACACTAAAATAAAGTCAGAGTCATAACATTCTAAATTCACCACATATTATGTGTGTGATGGTATTCGACAGTGAATTCGGCTTCTGTTTAAGCTATTCAGAAATCATTTATTTGGGACTTGTGTTTAATTCAGAAGTGACTTAAGATTTAGTCTTAATATTGTTTATGTTACAAGTATTCTTTTTTTTTTTTAAGGTGTATGATTGTCACAGTAAATATCTTCCTTAGTATACAGTTTCCTTCCTTCTACAGGAACAATGTGCAGATTGGTTCAGGAATACATAATTAATTTTGCAATTTATATGAGTTATGACCTACTTTACTACATGTTATGTGTGAAAGATGTACTTCAGATYATGCAGTTTCTATTTAAAGAGAAAAGCTTACTTCATAGTAGAAAACATGTAGGTGGTGTACACTGGCAAACAGTTTGCCATTAATTTGTATTAATGACAGCATGACATGACAGAGGTTTTGTTTACATATACTGTAATTACGTTTTAAGGCTGTGAAACAAGTTCTCTGACTGGTCTTTTTTTCTTCTTCTCTTATTTACACCCATCCATGTTGTTACTATAGAAACAGCATTATACTACAAATAACAYACAAACCTTTAAGTCGTTTTTTTTTTTTTTAATTTACCAGCCTGAGAGTAAGATTTAATGTCATGGAACATATAAAAGATGCGTTAGTTTATGTTCTCATGTTAGCTATGATAAAAATCTCTCTCTCTCTCTCTCTCTCTCTCTGTCTCCCAGTTTAGTTCTTATCTAACTATTTTAACCACCTGACACCTCTGTGTATATACCTAAACATGCTTAAATTCAAATTTATAAAATTCTGGAAATGTTAAAAGAATGAGAGAGATTCCAGTATACAATTACATTTTTTTTTTAGCTGCAAGTTTTGCTCGGCTAAAGTAATGTCAGAGGTTATGGTTTTCCCATTAGAATTAGACTGGGTGTAAATGGTATCTGTTAGAGAGTTACAAGATGAAGTTCATGACTCTCTAAATGAAAAAAAGACTCTTCTTACAGTTGCCAAAACATACATCTGATGTTCGAAGGACTAATTAAAAAATGTTTTTATTTATTTTCAATAACTGCATGGATACTAGCAATGGTAAGTTTGGATCATACAGGTCATTAGTTCTTTTACGCTCTTAGCGTCTATTAGAGTCATGTGACAAAAGAATAAACAGAAGACACTCTGAACATTCTGTTACCTGTACATGTGCATGTGTGCCCAGTAGCAAATTAATGAATCACTCTCTGAGACGACTTGTACWTCTGAGTCACATTCAAAAAGATCTAATTGTCTAACATGGTAGTAAATTTGTGATAATGTGGGAATGCTTTTCTGCTTCTGGGCCTATATTTGACATGCCATAATTGACAAAACAATTAATTCTAGTCACCACTACAAAATCCTAAAGGAGAAAGGAGGTGACCCTTGAGTAAATAAATAATATAAAATATGTATATTTTTAAGTAGCCTAGGTAAAGTCCTGATTTGAACCCTAAGTGAATGCTGTGATATTATGTTAACGTGGGGGTTAATGTTAAAAGCAATTTTGCAAAGCAGTCTGAGTCATAATTCCTTCACAGCAATATCAAAGACAGGTGGCTAGGCATCAGAACACATTGGTAGCCGGTCCTAAAAAAATGTTGATGGTGTTTGTGTGTGGGCGATACACGTTTTGCATAACAATTTCCCTTCAATAAATGA
>QMIH01000166.1:49434-93959 GCA_003987875.1 Clarias batrachus
GTTAGTACCACTAACCACTTGCACCTCCAGGGTTCGGGTTTGACCTCCACCTGTGTGTACATGTAGTTTGCATGTTCTCTCCATACTTTGTGTGTTTTCTCTGGGTGCTCAGTTTTCCTACTATAGTCTAAAGGCATGCAGATTAGGCTAATTAGCTTGTAAATGAATATGTGATTGTGTGTGCCCTGACCTTGACCCTGTGCTCAAACCTCAGCCTTATAGTTAAGCTAGGATATGCAAAGAATAAGGAATTTCTCTGTACAGAAACATAACAGTGTCCTGATGCATTTTACAATAAACCTGCAATACAATTTTGCGGAACATTTAAACAATTCAAAACGGCAGGTGTGAAGGCACATGTGACTGGATCGTTTGAGACAGCTGGTGTGAACACCCCAATAACCCAGAGGTCAAGCTAGCCGGAAATCCCGTGCACCTGCTATGAATGTACAGTACATGAGATTAACAAACATTTCAATCTCAAATGTTGAATTCGGTCCTGGATGCAGAGTATGCTGATTTCTCACTGGTTGTCTCAATAATATATGTATCTGGGAATGTTCTATCGTTTGTCTTCTTACAGTTAGGTTCTCATTTTTTCTGCACATATATAATAAATAATGAATAAATGACAAATTGTGCTTGTGGTTAAATCTAATTTAACTTTATCATACAGTACATACATTACATAAATCCCATAAATACCCACTGACCTGGTTTTCATTCCAGCACTGAAAGGCCCAGACAGGGCCACTGACAGAGAGAGAAAGTGGTGAGAAAGAAAACAAGAGAGTGTGTGTGTGTGTGTGTGAGAGAGAGAGAGACAGAGAGAGAGAGCAGTGACTGCATCCAGCCCCACCTCTCCCACCCTTCCTTCCTCCTTCTATCTCTCACTCAATTTCAGCTCTCAGCATGTGTAGAGTTGAGTGCTAAAGTGAGGGAGTGGCAACATATAGCAAGTGCAGGTTTTACAACTGTCAGAGAGAGAGAGAGAGACTGACTGAGAGTGTGTGTGTGTGTGAGAGAGAGAGAGAGAGAGAGAGAGAGAGAGAGAGAGGAGGCTGAAGTGAAATTAGTGCAAGAACAGAAAGAGACCCACACACACACACCACACCACAGACAGACGAGGGAGTGAGCATCCAGAGTAAGAGGAAGAAAGAGTGGAAGGCGAACAAAGAGTGGGAAGGAGGCAACCATGCTGAGGAGGAAGAGGAGCGTGTCCTTCGGAGGATTTGGATGGTAGGTGGCTCACAGGCAGCAGAATCAGCTGCTAGCCCTGGCTAACCAGACAGAGTGTGAATGTGTGTACCAGATGCTGTTTGTGTGTGTGTTGGTGAGACAGAAACTGTGTGCATGATTTGATTGAGAGTTTTGAATAATTTTTATTATCAGTAAAATGTAAATCAAGATTTATTTATTCAAAGGGTAAATACTTCCGACAGGGAATGCCTTAACATGTATTAATGCGATGAAAGCTGCAGCATGGAAACATATGGCCTAAGTTCACCTCAGAATGTTTTAGAGCCAACCCTACAGTATAACAGTCAGTCTATGTTGATTAATACCTTATCTTATGTAGATCATCTTTAATACTGTATTAAACATGTTGAAGAACAATTCTACATCCTTTATTCTACAGTACATCTACACCTTTCATTCATTTCCATACTGCTTATACGTGTAGMGTTCCAAGTCCTGGAGCCTATGCCAGGTGGGGAACACCCTGGAGGAGATGCCAACCTTTTCATAGGGCACAGATGCACACCCACTCATACCCCCGACTGTGGGGAGAAAAGTGCAGTAAACAGAGGAAACCCACAAAGCGGTGGTGGGAGGGGGGGTGGATCAGGAACCTCCATGCACACACACTCACACACACACACACACACCAGAGGCGAGATTTAAATTCTCTGCCCCGGAGGTGTGCGCCAACAGTGCAATTGCTCCTTATGCATTTTCATATCCTCATTGATTTTAACAGCAGTTAAATCTGTCTAACAAATATTTAACCRAATCTTTATTTTATTCATAAAGAACTTGAGATAACAACACCTCATCATCCCCAAAAAGTTGCATGTCACACCTTTCTGTTTCAAATAAAAGTTATATGAAGTAGATTCATGTTACCATTTTGAATCTTTCTATAGGAGAAAACCATTTACTATTCAGCATTGTTTATGAGAAATAAATTAAAGTCCTCTTAAACAATCTAGCATTAAAAAAAGGGGACCAGTACGGAAAGATCGTGTGAGCGATGATTCTGAAGACATTTATCTACAGCGACAACATGCTTTTATGAGGCATATTAATATTTTAGTCTGATCTTGCTTTTCTGTCTGCTCAAGTGTTTCAGTGCTTAGACCGTAAACCGCTGCAGTCTCGCACTTCATCATTTCAGCAACAGACTGTTCACACTGGTGGTGCATAACAGTCGAAATCTGGGTTACACACACGCGAACGCACTCTGTAGGAGCTCAAGCAATTATGACAAAGCTGTCATCATTCGAAATATTTGAATAATCAAATTGTGGGGGAAATTCTTTACTCAAAATAAAATTTACTCTGCAACAGATTCCTACTGCAGTGGATCGACCACAATATTTTTACAGTAACAATGATCTTTAGGTTTCCGCTGGAGCTTTAGTGGAGGTAACAACTGCTGTCAAATAAGAGCCTAGAGCGATCAGTTCTGGCCTTTTAAAATGCCCATGTCACACGATTAAAGCCTATTTGGATATCACTGTCGCCTTGCACAGGGATCGATTCCTGCCTCAGGGAAACGTGTCCATGGAGTTCGCATGTTCACTCTGTGCTTAGTGGGTTTCCTCCGGGTACTCCTGTTTCCTTCTACAGTGCAAAGACATGCAAATTAGGCTAATTGGCATTCCCAAATTGCCCGTAGTGTTTGAATGAGCATGTGAATGTGTGTGTGTGTGTGCTCTGCAATGAATTGGCACCCAATCCAAGGTGTACACCACCTCATGCCCTAGGTCTCCTGGGATGAGCTCCAGGCTTCCCACGACCCTGGTTACAGGATAAAGTGATATAGATGACGACAACGACAATTATGTATCTTAAATATGGCAAACCTTCTCATATTTCAAGAAGTTTTCACTTTAATTAGATGTTAAGTTAGCCATTTCCAGAACCCAAACAAGGAATTGCGATGGTTCATTTATGAACTCCAAGAAAAAGGGTTCCATCTTCTTGTCCATCAGTTTGTATTGCAGAAAAGGTTTTGAAGTGGAACCGCTAGAAAAGCTAGACCTGCTAAGCTTCCAAAGAACATTTAATGTTATAATTTTCTTGTAATAATGAACCAATGCTTTATAATTAGACCGTTCAGTCTTTTTCCCTGAGAATGCCAGGTGATGACAGAATCACTGCATTGCACTCTGACTAACAGTCTACAGTACTGTACCCAGCATTCTGTTCAGCTCGGCATGTCTACTGTTTTGCTTCATGTCTCCCTCAGAACCAGGGTTGTTAGCAATGTAGGAGAAATATCATAAGATATATTAGAAATACTCTAGGCTTTTGATCCCTAAAAACATGTATGATATCTGGGAACTGCACTACTCTCAGGCACATAACACTGCCAGGGGTTGTACGGACAGCCTTGGGCATCACTTGATCTACCCCAGGAGAAGCATAAGGAGAGCTCCGAGGATCATAAAATTCCCTAACTACCTGAGCCAAAGTCTCTTTTCAGTGCTAAATTTAGGCAGATGGTATTCCAGCATCACCTCAAACAAACAGATTCAGCGACAGTTTATTCCACAGGCAATACAGCTGCTTGACAACAACCAATCACACTAGTAAAAAAAGTTTTTATTTATAGTGCATGGAGCACTTTATCGGACTGCACAGAACGGATGATTTACATACTGCGCCGCTCACGGAATTTGGCAATCGCAAAAAAAACAGTATTTTGCACTTTATATCTCTTTTACTTTTCTGTGTATTCTATTAATTTATGGAGCCAGCGGGCTTGGAATATTTGAATCACTTTTTCCTCCACATGGAACCTCAAAAATATAGTGTCTTTATAAAGATGCATAGAGATAAACAGAGACAGCGACACACATGTGCAACAGCATGCATCAGAGTAGTGGCATACGGTATAATTGTTTCAGTCATTGCCATTAGAGTTAATGTTAAGCTACATAGGAATAGGGTCTCTCTCTCTCTCTCTCTCTCTCTCTCACTCTCTTCACTTACTCACATGGCTTTGACAAGTTCTCTTTTCTGTAACTTTCACACTCCACCCAATGACTGTAGCTCAATGGACCTCGGCAGAAAGGCAAGAAAGCATTTTACAAAAATAAAATGTCTGTGATTGGAGATTACCTAGAATAGACAGTAGAATGTAGAATGTGACGAGAACTAACAGGATTGRGACTAAACAGCTGTGTGGCCATAAGAAAGCCACCTGTTAGTAAGACAAATCAGAAAAAAGGCTTAAATTAGCTAGGGAGAATAACGTTAGGACTTTGAAGCGATGGAAGAAAAAGGTTATGTGACCAGAGAAGTCATGGGTGCATCTGGGTAAGAACCCAGCAAACATTTGGATGTCCGATGATCGTTGAAATGACGTCCCTCCGACACGTCCCATCATGGTTGAAAAATAGTTCCAAAATGAAAATTGAACAGACGTGTTAGACATCTGATTCAGCTGATCAACAGCTGTCATAAATGGTCATCAATTATACAGTTTTTTTTCCTTGGATTGTATATATTGACATAAAGTCAAAGTAACAGCTTTATGGGCAACCCCAGACAACGGTAAACGTGTACAAACATCTCTGAGTGCATTTTTGGGAAATGTTCTGTGTCGCATATTTTTCCCAATTAATGCCGTCCTACYGCGACCGTTTTTGGCCGTCGCCATTGGACCGATGTTTGCTGGGAAGGGGTGAGCATAAAGCGATGCGCCCATCATGCATAGTGCACACTGTACAAAGCTCTGGAGGCAGCGTTAATCATCACTATTGACCATTAAATTGTGATTCTTACTATACTTTTTTTCAGATGCAACTTCCAATCATTAAAATTGTCTCCATKCATGATTTTTTTTTTCCAACCACATTTCTTTCACAGTTACCGGTTTGTTCGCTATCCTGCCCAGTTTTATAAATGTATCAGAAGGTTCTTAAATTAGTTTAAACCAGTTACATTTCTCGGTTTGTTTTGTTTAGGCAGCATAGTAAAAATGATCAACTTTGGGGAGGTAATAGTAACTTCACTTCATACCAACAAATAGTCAGTTACTTCTAAAAACAGGACATCTTGTCATATTTCATTTGTAATATAGTCAAGATTTTAACAGTGACAATCATTTCACGGCAACAACAGGGTTATGTCTTCATGGTACACAGATCCAGTGACATGATAAAACAGGTTTGTTAGTTTCAGTGAAGGACAATTGTAATACTGCAACATTATGAAGTCTTCTTATGCTTCTTATCCACGTAGCAACAATGTGGGCACCTTGTGTGCGATGGTCAAGATTCCATATACTTTCGGTTCGATTCTAGGTTAGTTTCCTAAAAAAAAACTACAGGTTGCACTTGATTTCTACTTGTATTAGTAATGACCATTAGTGGCGACTTATTAGCACAGATCATCTGTTTATTGCATTTTTGTGCATCAGCTTTTTTCACTCACTGTGGGAAAATCTGTCACATATATATACACACCCTTCCTCTCTTGTCACCCACATCCCCACCACACCCAGGCAAACCACAAGCCCCAAAAACACACTACCGGTAAGTCGGTCAAAACAGACACCCTTTTCGCACATACTAAGCACAAATGGAACAAGGAGCTTGCCTTAATTCACATAACACAAAACAAGAAGTTAAAAAAATGTGCTGTTTCACTTTTCATCCTGATAACGCAGGTGTTTATACACTTGCCTGATTCAGTTGCATTATACACATGATTGCATGTATCTATTAAGGCAAGCTGTGACGGGCAGAGTAAAACACACACTAACTTGAGTGAAAATACTGCCACTGTAGCAATCATTCATGTGTTATTACATTATAAAATTTAATGATTTAATTTAAGTATATAAGGGTCAGTAAGTTATCTGTGATCCTTAATTCCTTTTTTTTTCTTTTTTTTTTACTTTAGCTATGCTAAAGTTAACACCTCCATGTTAACTGGTGTCAACAGCTTTCTGTTAAGATAGCATCTTAATGGAGTTACAGGTATCGGAGAGTAAATGCATTATTATTTTCTCTTCTGTAACAACGATCAGATAAGCGAATAGGAGTAGCTTGGTGGTTAAGGCGTTGGACTATTAATCGGAAGGTCCCAGGTTCAAACGCCTGCACCACCGAGTTGTTGCTGATGAACCTTTGAGCAAAGAATAAATAAATGCACAACTCATTGGCTTTGTTGAGACACTTTACAAGTTCATGCAATCTTACAAGGAATTGCAAGAGATGAAATGCTTTAGCATTGGTTATTTTCATTATTTGAACACTTCATATGTGTTTAGACAAGGGACATTACAGTAAGTATGCTGAGTAAATGTCAGCAATGGTAAGTTATATGCATCACCGTAAAAACAACAGACCACATTACAACAATGCAAGTAAYTGCTCTGCCGTGCCCGTAGTTTTATTTCAAGGGAGCTGTGGTTTTTCAGATACTAAAAATAWGTTGTTGATTAAATTTGTTAAAAATGAAAGGCCTCAGCTTCTAATATCCAGTGCTGAATTAATTGGTAATATGTTTTGAAATTAAAAAAATAAATCAACCAAGAGAAATGCAGATTATGTAGCAGGACTACACATTGTCTTTAGGAACATAAGCATTTATTGAAGTTTTTGATAGTGGATTTCCTTGAGCTTTAAATACAGTATAAGTAAGAAGGGAGTGTGAGCTTGGGCTTTTAGTGAGGGTCAAAGGCTCCCCACAATAATGCAAATAGAGGCACAAAACATAAGAACTTCATTTAGAAATCGAAAATGACACAATTTTATCTTGATTATCTTATTTTCATGATCACTGGAAGCCAAAGTAAGCGTAAAATTTGATTCATTGCACAGCCCACACAGTAAAGGTACTCTGCTTTAATTGATTCAAAATACATTGAAGTGAAACATGTTCCCTGGTACTGTAATGAGAGTACAAGTAGTACTGTTTATTTCACTCATGCAGACACAATTATTTTCTCATTACACACCCATGCTTTCTCTTTTCATTTCTCATCCTCACAATTCATTTCTCTACAATTAGTGTGTCATAWACGTAGCTATGAATAAACAGCTTAGCTTTGCTTACACCGCACATTTCCTCTAACCCTCTAAAAAATGACCTCCAGCTAAAGAGTTTCTGCAGCTTTTCTACACTGATGCAGAATCAGCTCTTCCAATCTGAATGCATTTATTTGTATACATATATCAAAAAGAATTTAGCTTCAACAACCAATTGTTGTGTCTGACGTAAACAATAATAAAATGTACTAATAATTTTAACACAAGCACAAAGATAATCGATAAATAATTCATGGGTTAGAATATTTATATTATATTCATGTTTCTATAACGCTAMATTCACGCAATTCCTATTTATTTTGATACTCGTTCATGACCTATTTTAGTAGCTATCATGCTAGTTTTTGCTAGCGTATTAAAAGCATTGCAAGCCTAATTCATATAAATCTAGCTCCAGCATTTACCTGTTTTTGATCATCCCATTTCATGTATTTCCATGTTTACTATGATTTTAGTTCATGGGTTCTCTTAATAACTACATGCTAGGTCATGAGTTAGCATTTGAACTTTATTGCTACAAGAGTCGTTCAAGTCAAACTGCGACTTGTGATATAAAAATTTCTTGTAAATTAAGGCATAAAACTGATTGACATTTCCGAACATTTTAAGCAGGGCTTGACTGCGAACGGAAAAACTAAACAGTGCCACCATTTTGATCTACAATCCAGAATCAGTACAGTTGGACACCGCCATTAAACACAATGTGTGTTTATGTGTGTGTATACAGTACCTACACATACCAACAGTACCAGTGTAAGTGAATGGTGATCCATAGGAACATGAGCTTAGCCAGTGCTAAACCTTAAGTTACTTCAGTGGAATTTAATTAACCATCATCATCACAAACACTCACTAGGATGATCTCTCCATGTGAGTCTGTTATTGTGAAGCTACACCTTAATGATTAAACTAATCCTCTACTCCTGTTCGTCCTGATTCTGCCTGTCACTCTGGCCTTCATCACTGATTATTGGACATGCATTGCCTTCTCCGTGGCTCGCCCCTGTTCTTCTACATTTGCCTGATGATACTGCACAATCGTAGGCACTGCTGATGAGGTAGAAAATTCTGAAGCTGCACTGACAGCAACCGTGTCTGAAATCTTTGCACATTTTGTGGCATATACCTACAAACAAAMGCTTTTTTTCACATAGCTTTTCTGCATCACCTTTTTGCTTAGGTCTGTCCATTTTGACACAAGAGATGAAGAAGAAGTGAGAGGGSTTATGTGAGAAGGTTTTATATAGGCAGAGCAAGATACTTAATAATAGCTCTGCCTGTGGCACCATGGGAGGTTGTAACTTTGGGTTAAACCAAGTGCAGTTCTTCAAATGTCCACTGGGAGCTGGCTCCAAATGTCACTCAATCCTCATACAGTAGACCTCCATGTTGTAAATGTAGAACAGAAAATAAAATGTTTGAAGCCTGGTACAAATTAAAAAAATATTTTTTGGTGTCCACAGCAATATTTTTCATTCATGACACCTGTATGGAGGCTGGTTGTTATGTATGGCTTAATATGTTTGCCTGCGTTGCCGATGTCAAACTGCTAACTATCTGCTATGCATTACTTCAGCTAACTGGAATCGGTGTAGTTTAACTTATCACAAGAAATGTAGGAGTTAAATGATGATGTGTAGTGTATGGATGTCCATGTTCAATCAAATGTAAAGTAATGTAATTAAATTAAGTGTGTAAATTAACATTAGCTAGTTTCTAGTTTAGGCAGCATCAGCTCCTGCCAAGATGGCGATAAGCAGCGCTCCCAAAGTTGAGCTTTAAAACACCTGTATGTGATGTCATGGAGGAGCCCTTTTATACAACTACGTGTTTAACATTGTGGGTTGAGATCCCCACACATGTAGGGGTCCCCCCCCCCCTCCCCGAATATTTTTTTTTTAATATGGTATTTCACATTAATTTTATTAAGAGGAAGAGACATACTAAAACAACATGAGCTTTGAGCTACACTGTCCACCCCTACCCTTCTTTGTACCATTTTGTATCCAAAAAAAAAAAAAAAAAAACTTTGAAGTTTTAAGCATTTGATCAGCTGAACTGAAACTATACAAGCCTTCACAAAATTTCTAACATATTAGGCTGAATCACTACACAGATTATATTTACTTATGATTTTGATAAACATACAGGACAGTAGACTAGACTTAACAGGTCTCTAAATACAGGTCGAGTCCTCCCCAAAGGCATGCTCAATGACAGGTCAGCATGACAGGACAATATACAGTAATAGGACAGGATAACTTTCACTTACTGTAACTATGAAAAATCCCCATAAAAAAGGAACATATTAGAAGAATTTTATTCTTAAGTGACAACGGAGCATCTGTCAAGACATACTATGTTTCATTCAAAATGTGACCTTAAATGATTTCAAATTAAAACCGCATGATCCAGAAAGAAATGTCACACACTTCTGTGACCTCATTACCTGTTTACTTGTGCCTCCTTTTTACTCTCTGCTCCCCCTGCCTGCCCTGCTTATACCGTCATCTTCTTAGATTTGATGAAATATGAGATCAAWCTAATTATATATGATTACACTTTTTGCCACAGCAAAGTATTTGAATGGTGCAAGCATGTTAAAGAATGCCCTGTGTCCATAAATGTCAAGGTGGCTTGGAGTCCAGGGCAGTGGTTCCTGTAAACATTTAGTAAGTGGAATGCCCGATCACTGAAAATTGCCAAATAACTTGGCAACAGCTTACAAAAGAGACAAATCTGTTCGTGGGAACTGTACACACTATCATTCATGAATACCACTTGCAGATTAAAGGAACTTGCTTGGGAGTTATTGCCACATCCCCGTACAATCCTGACCTCGTTGCAAGCATTTTACAACATTGTTACAATGTTTGAGCCACTAAAGGAGTTCCTGAGAGACCAGTGTTTCAGACATGAAGCAGGTAGTCTGATCATGGCTCTGCCATACTGAAGAAAATTTCCACATTAATGGTGTTCAAGCACTAGTGAAGCGCTGGGAGAAGTGCATTAGTGTAGCAGGGGATTACATAAAGAAATAATTGTAGTTTTGCTTTAATATCTGTGTTCTGTTATTCTGCATAATCAGACTCGGTTAAAATTGAATGCCCCTCATATTGCATGAGTTATACGCAATTCAAGTCGTGTATGATAAAACATTGTTATTCAGCCTTAAATGCATTCACAGTTTGCTTTTGCATTTACCAGATAAAATGCTGGCTTGTACTTTTATTACTGTAAAAAAAAAGATAGTTTTATTAGTATGGTTTGTAGTGATTAGTTTTTGATTGATACCGCCGAGGTATTGCCAAGGGCTGTCTTCCGATCAGTTTATGGATCCTTTGTATCACTATCAGCTCCTTTAACAGATTTATTTAGTTGTTTTGTTGTTTTACATCTCAGCTGATTCCTTTTCTGCCGCAGATTAGATGTTTTTGTTGCTGCACTTGGGTTGTTTTCTGCCTCGATAAAGGCTTCTGTTATATCAATAAATGTAAATGTGTAATGTAAATGTATTCTCACTTCTGCAACTCACTTTCTCATTAACCTCTCTTTATATTTTGTCCCTTTTTTTCCCTGGGCTACACTGTATAATCGCACAGCTTCTGCTACTTAACATACTGTGTGATARAAATTGTATATGCACACTTCACTGTGGCCCTTTAGAATCAGTAGGTGTGTGGCTTTTCTGAAAATCAATCAATCAATTAATCAATCTACAGCATCACTGCATCATAAAAGCTTGGTTGTTTTTACTATATATGTATATCTTTCTCTGATAAGTGTCAGGGCGTATTATGTATTTGGTAAGGTTCACTGTGGTATTTCAGTGTATTAGTGTTTAGTGGGACACAGTTTTAGTGGATGACCTTTCAGGCATGTCGGTGTGAATAGCACTGAATCTGCCTTACTATAATTGGAGCTGACAACAAAATAACACATGAATGAATCTTTATGGGAAAATAAGACTCATCACAACCTCATACKAGCTAGTTTGACATCAGTTGGTTCCCAAATACTGTTATACATTACCAGGAAAAAGATGCTCACATAATTTTATAATGTTTCATTGTTTAAACAAAGTAAATATAGACTAAAATCAACAGCAGGTCTCTAATCCTGTACTTTAACACATTCATACAGAAGCTTGTTAGCGTACTTTGTCCGTACGAGTAATGAGTTAAACAGAAAATGTATTATGTTACAAGATGTGTTTGACAGTCATACTGATTCTATAACTTCCTTATATTATGCAATACGGAAAAATTGGGTCTCTATTACATCCTGAAGTGGGCCGCAGCCTTTCAAACATGACCGATGAATTAGCATTATAGAAGACAGAGAAACTCATGAATTAGCATTACAGGAAACAGGCTAATCCTTGAATTAGCATTACACTAAACAGAAAAAAAAACTCTTTAATTAGCATTATAAGAATAACCCACGAATACGTATTATAGCAAGCAGGATGACCCATTAACTAGTATTATGCAGAAAATGTAGGAAAAGCGACATGGCTCTAAGCCCTGAGAATAACCAGAACATTCTGTTCCAGATTTCAGTTCAGTCGTGTAAGACTTTGTGTTGAGAAAAAATCAGATTTTCATTGGGCTGTACAGTATTTTCTTGCTTGGTTTACTGCTTCATTTGGCTATTTAACATTGAGTTAGTTAGATTCCTTGTTCATGTTAGCCATCTGTTCTAGTAATCTGTTTAATTTGATCACTTTCACTAGGTAATAATAACTAAACCCAGCTCCGCCCTGTCCATACACTGATCGTTGTTGTATGGACAYGGCCTTGTTAACTTGGTCATTAACTTGGTAATATAAAAATCAAGGTTTATATGCATKTACAGTATATCCAACTGCCTCTGACTTGTTGCTTAATCTGCTGTATCATGTTTGAGCAGAGAAAGCACAAAATTCTGCAGGCCGTGAAATGTGAAACTATTAGACCTGTGCTTCCTATTCCTATTCCTGGAGCACCCACACCCTGTACTGTACAGTTTATTTACTGTCTTCTTTGCCCATAATCCCTCTGATTAACCTCACTGGCTAAATAACATGCCAGTACTGGGTAAAATAGGAATGTTATGGCAGTGGAAAGGTTTAACTATGTAGGACACAATTAATTTGATGAGTCAACCTAAATGATCTCTTCTCTTTCCATCCAAATCCAGGATCGACAAATCTAACATTTCTGCTCTTCGATCACGGTGAGTAATCTGCTCTCCTTCTTACAACACTCTCTCTCTCTCTCTCTCTCTCTCACACACACACACACACACACACACACACACACATACATACACATATGCAGGGAGGTAAACAGACTTATAGGTTATCTGTGTATCTGTATAGAGACTGATTAATGGGCAGTTGCTAGGATGATGAGTATGTAATTATCATATCAGTATTATTCTCAGCTACAAATAGGGCTTGGAAAGATTTTGTCTAGAAGATTGCATACCCGCTATCATTCAGGACTGTATATGCAGATGCACTTATAGCAATCAGATTTCCATTTAACACTCAGGTAAGCTGAGAGAAGACTGCAAATAGAACATTCTCTGTTTACAAATGGTTAGCCACCTTGATTTAGAGGTACCAGTGTCTGTGCTCTGTTTGATGCTGTGATTATAGTTACAGAAAACCATTYGCTAAGTGTCAAATTGTATCTTTTAGTAAACACATGTGTGTACATATATATGAGATTAATTGTCATTTAGAAGAACAAAACAATTAACTGATAATGTTTGTTTTGCACCTGTGTCTCTGTAGCTCATGTATCGATTAACTTGTACACCACAAGGGGTGCACTTGCACTTCAGAACAGTATGAAGTAGAAGCTCCAGGCTGCAGCCAGAAGTAGATCTAGACAGGGCGACATTCCGAGCATTTTCAGGCATGTCGAGGCAGGGCTGCACATGTAGCCGACATGCTCAAACATGCTCAAAGTATAGACCTTGCAGGCTAAAGCCACTCGGTATCAGACACAGAGGGGCGGAGCTAATCACAGTGTCAGACTGAGGGCACTGTTTGCAATTACTGTAAATAGGATTTTACCCAGCAAAAACACAAGATTAAAACAAATTCACAATTTCTGAAGTGGCTGTGGTTTATTTACGGTGGAAATGTTCTGACAGGTCTCCTGAAGCTTGTCCATGTGTGTATGTGTGTGTGTGTGTGTGTGTGTGTTAAATGTTTTACAGCAGACTGCTTCTTAATGGCGAGGCTAAGCTGGTCGTGTAAAAATAGCATGGATACTACAGGTTTAAGTGTTACTATTTAAAAGGTATTGTTTGCTAAGCTAGTTTGTTGAATTTGGGCACATTGTGAAGCTAGTGTTACTAACTGCGGCTTGTACTGGATTTTTGTAGCAATAGTTCCTTTGTATGTGGATATRAGAGTGATGATATCTTCAGTTTCACCTATTTAGCAATATTAAATCAGGAACTACCTGCCTCTTTGGTCCGTCTGTTTTGTAAGAGCTAAAAATAAAGGCTTTTCTGAACTCTGTTATACCATTCGGGTACAAAAAGATGTCAATCAAAATGTGCTTGTCGGGCTCGGGCCGAATTCTGTCGTGTTTTTCTCTCTCCACAGCCCCTCTGAAGGTCTGTTAACGTACTAATAATAAGTAAGGATGTACTGGCTGAACGTGATCGTGACTATATTGCCGTCTCACATCCATTTACCCTCATACACATGGAAATGATCCACTGTTTAGCCTCAGTTCATGCCAGCCACCATATCTCCCCCACAAACATGATGAAAGGCAGATTTTAATATTTCCAGCTGTAGTGCCTGCTTATGTGGGTTCGCATGCCCACAGAAGGAGCAGAGTGCATTCTCATTTATAAGGTGAATTCTTTGAACCTGTAGTGGCTCTGGACCCTCTGATGTCCCCTGTGTGCCCATGAATCAGCATGCATTAAAGCCCTGATCCCATATCCCTTACTGATGTGTAATGCTCTTCAATCCACCACAATGAGTAAAGTTTTATAATTGAATCAGTCACTTGACTGTCACTTACTGTATAAAGTAGTTACCAAGTATTCACCAAGATGCTATATGGCACAGCTACATTGTGAAATTTTACTCATTTCATGTAAAAACAAAAAWATATACATGAYAAGTCATTCACAAAATGCTTTATATTAGCAGGTGAAAATATCTTGAATGGATTGAAATGTATGTAATATTTTGCATTGCAATATTGGGCCTATTTCTGGATCTTATAAAAATGGCTAATTTTAAGTCTCTTCTTGTCTTATTCAGGTTTTAGGTTTTGCTTTTTTAGACGCAAAAACTCAAAATGATCTCCAAATAAGTAAATAAGTGGTTTGAGATTATTCMTACTTGTAAGATGAGGAGTCGAAATTATAAGAAAACCGCCTGTTATTATTTGTTATCTAAAGTACCTCTGGTGATTCAGAACAAAACTAAAGTTAAAATGCAACTTACAGCAAACATGTATTGATTGAAAGCTTACAATGTAAGAACAGGTGTTTTATATATTTATTATTATTATTATTATTATTATTATTTCATGGGTGTAATTTTGTTCTGGTGACATAAATGTTGCAGGGAGAAACATTACATTATCATAGGGCAAATTTTGTTTTGTGGTGTTTTTTTTCTCATTTTTATCAAGTGCTTCTCACAAAGATTTTTTTTAGTTAAAACTAGCTCTTGACTGTGCAGTTACTGTATTTTCACAGAATAATGGAAGCTTTGGAAGTAGTTGCCGTGGTATTCTGTTATGCCTCTTAAATGGGAACCCYTTAAAAGGAACATGAGTATAAGATATGCATCCAACARGCTGACTAAATGGTGCTTTATAATAGCGTACAATAATCCGTAGCCATTTAAGAGAAAAGTATCTGGGTTTTCAGGAAACTTTCAGGCAAGTTGTTAATTTAATTTAAGGTAACTGCTTGCAATCATTTTAGCATTTAGAATTAAGGTAAATTGGTAGAAGTGGCATTTTTCTGAAATGTTTCGAGCCCTTTAATGAAAACCAGTAGGTTCATTTTGATGCAAATTTGAGTCCAATAACAGCATGTCCCCCAAACTGAATTAATCCTCTTATTCCGCTTGTCATGATACTGAAAGAGTGTAAAGCACAAAGTCTCTTTTCTTCATCAGAAAACATCAATTTACAGATTTATCTCTGACATAAAAAAGCACTAACATTAGCGAGTACTTCTTACAGAAAACATCACCATTTCAATATTTACACACATTTAAAGCGATAATTGTGGAGCACAAAAGTTGCTTTTTAGTGTTTCTGCTATAGTAGAATTATAGTATAATAAAGTATTCGAGTTAGTTCATTACTATAAACATTGCAACTCAAACTCCTGTCAGAGCTGCTGTTACAGGAAATGTATCACCACATTCTGACCAATCATATTCGATAATTCAACAGATATGAATGATTTGTAATGGACTACTGTACACGTTCTAGTGACGGGTACATGTTTGTTTGTTTGTTTTTAAATGACTATCGGTGCTTGGATTCAGGAATGGATTTTCTTCTAAAAATATTGCCCGGTGTTGTGTAACTGGAAGCTAGTTATTTTCACTTTGACAAGCAACTATAGTGGTAACAGGTGGTATCTCCACATCTCAGTCTTCACCTGCTGTTCAGTCTCCCTGACAACAGAGTGCACCACTCCGTGTGCCAGGCACAGAGGCAGGAAGAACGGCCAACAGCACTCCCGTTTATATAACACTGTAATACAGTGCGCTCGCGCACGCCCAACAAGTCCCATGCTAAGACTCTGCCATATGTCATTTCCTTCATGTTGTGCTCAGTGACTCTTTATACATTTCTCCCTGATCTGAGAAGACTACACTGGTAAAGGTTATTCTGCATGCACATGCCATGAGATGGTCAGTCATAGACTGGATGCTAATTGAAAATGTTTTAGCAGGTTGCCCAATGTTGTTTCAAAAACGTCAGGGATGTCTTTTAGGCTTTTTTTTTTCTTTTCTTTTTTGTCCACAKCTGATATTAGTCTTATATTCCAGTCTTATGTTCCTGCTTGGATAAGCATATACATAGATGAGGATGGGTTCCTGTTGAGTCTGGTTCATTTTCAAGGTTTTTTTTTTATTGAGGTATTGCCATCTCAGGGAGTTTTTCCTTGCCATCGTCACCCTCGGCTTGCTTATAAGGGACAATATGATGATTTTGTTATGGCATTGACAAGAAGCTGTGCCCATGATTGTGGTGCTTCCCTTAAAAATAATCTTTTTGGAATCTAAAACACATTCAAAAATATGTCCACCTCTCTCAGACACCAGTCTTGTTGTTTAATTTTCTCTGTCGAGAATGACAGCAGTTTGCTCTAAATGAACTGCATAAAATTATTAAATGCACACAATGTGTAACTAGCACTCAAGCTAATGGCATATTTTATATACCTGTATATATATATATATATATATAGTTTGGTTAAAAGAGTTGTACTTTGAATATGACAACATTAATCAATATTGCAGAATCACTGACAGTATAAAAAAGAATACTGCAGGAAATTTGGACTGTGCAACTTCCTGACAAACGTGATGTTGCAAACGTTTTCAGGGTGAAATGCGTGTTGCACGAGCATGAACATTTTCCAAAACTTGTAATGGAGGACTGGAGAAATGTAGAGATAGATTCTGTCACAAGTGCTTTAAACATCCCATTTACTGCACTGATATGACTCACCTATATGAATTTGTGTCATTGTGGTTCGTGCATGATTTATTCAATTATCAGGCCAGTCAAATATCAGCTCTGCCCAGTGTATGGCTAATTCCAAGTGTATATTATATATTTCGTTGGCACCCACTATTGTAATTAGGTCCTTCCTTTTTTCTATAGTGTTTCCAAGTGTGTTATTTTTTTTAAACAAAGCTTGATAGAGCTGATACATGGGGCTAACTAATGGGGTTTCAGTGAAGACATCAATCGCTTGCCACACACTCTCTCTCTCTCTCTCTCTCTCTCTCACTCTCTGTCTTTCTCTGCCTCCTCCCACCCTTAGAGACACAACAAAGTGAAGTGCTTTGTATTCATCCCAGGACAGTGTAATAAATAGCCATTGCAAGTGCATCTCTCGTTCCATCCTCTGAGCGAAAACTGGAGCTTGATTAAATAGAAAGGAAAGACACAGCACCTTGAACATGCCACGCAAATTGTGGTGAGTTTAGCATATATACACACATACATACATACATGCATACAAACATACATACATGCATACAAACATACATACATGCATATACTGCTGATTACATGGCATTTATTGTTTATAGCTGTTTTTCTTTTTATTATATTGATGCTTACTGTACATAACCTTAGCTATGTATGTTTTGTCGCAAAAAGATTTAGGCTTGGAATGCTTGAGCAAACCAAGGATTAAAACTGGTTAAAACGTTGTGTGTAGTGATGGTTGTGTGTGCTCTGGACTTTTTTCAATCATTTATATCAAATGTAATATAAAATTACATATTTACATTACAGGTCCATTTGTTGTTTAGTGAGTTGTTAAAAGGATTTGATGGATTTTTGTGTGTAGCCAGACTCCTGAGAGACAAGAACGGATAAATGACCGGATCCTTATCCACTAGACTGCACATGTAGTTTGTTAAAAGAATAAAGATTTTGTTTTATGTTTTAGAYATTTAATCTGTTTGGCCATGTGATTACTGTTGATGTTTTGTTTTTTTTTTTGTTTTTTTTTTACCTAGCATGCGATATACAATGGAAAATATTTACTTGGAATTTACATTTTTGCATCTATTCCTGATTAGTCAACTTTGTGAGAACAACTCTCTCCCACCTGTCCTTCTTCATTTCACACATAATAAAGCATCCAAACAAACCAATCATAGATGATACGGAAGAGTAGTTTTCTCCTGAGTAAATGCTTCACAGCAGGCATTTTTCACTTTGCGCATTGCAAAAAAGATACATTATGACGAAGGTGGCACGGTGGTGTAATGGTTAGACGCTGTTGCCTTGCACCTCCAGGGTGCAGGTTCGATTCCCATCTCTGTGCGCGTGGAGTTTGCATGTTCTTCCCGTGCTTGGTGGCTTTCCTCCGTGAACTCTGGTACCTGCGGATTATGCTAATTGGTGTTCCCAAATTGCCCATAGTGTGTGAATGAGTGTGTGTGCCCTGCGATGAATTGGCACCCTGTCCAGAATGTACCCAGCCTTGACCACTGAGTCTCCTGGGATACGCTCCAGGCCCCTTGCAATCCAGAATACAGGATAAAGCGGTATAGACGATGAGTGAGTGAGCGATGATACATTCTGACTAAATGTGTTGAGCATGTAACCACACATATCTTATCAGATCAGCATCCATGTCAACAGTTAAGTTGGAATCTCTAATCAGAATAATGACAACTGTACTGAAGAAATACTGCTCATGTAAACGTAGCTATTGTTACACAATGATTAAAATGGCTATCAAGTGCTGCAGCAGAAAAAATGTTTTCCTTATAGTCAGAAAATCACAATTTCAGATCCCTACAATACCTCAGTAGAGCTAAACTGGCTGTACTCTGTGAGTGCATATGGGATAGGATACAGGCTTTTGGTCAGTCATAGTGACACTAGACAATCATGGATATCTGTGAGCTCATGTATGTTGAAGAGGGCAGATATCAGTTTGAAAATCTCAATTTTCAATTACATTTTATTTATATATCGCTGTTAACAATTGACAGCRGAATATCTCATGGCTTCAGATGTTTTGGAGGAAGAATGTGAAGGCCTTCACTTTACCAGGTGGTGGTTGTCATATGATATGAGATCTGCTTGTGGGTGAGAATTGGCAAGTGATGAATTTGTGTGTGTGTGTGTGTGTGTGCGCGTGTGTGCGTGCGTGCGTGTGTGTGTGTGTGTGTGTGTGTGTGCGCGTGTGTGTGCATGCGTGCGTGTGTGTGTGCGTGTGTGTGTGTGCGTGTGTGTGTGGGTGTGTGTGCTTGTGTGTAAAAGAGAGAGATAGGATGGTAATAGTAACACCTAAGCTTCATTGATTTTTTTTCTTTTTCATTTAAGAGCATGCACCTATGTAATGCGGTTCTCAGATAACGCAAACCATGCTTTCACTTTGAGATCATCGTCACCTCTGCAAGACTCACTACTATACTGGTGTGGCTGAATGCTGAGTGGTTGAAACCAACGAGAGGGGAAATGAGGCTGCCGAGGTTGATACATAAACAATACATTTTTAATATGTGTATTAAGGCACTTCGCAGTCTGTCACKCATGTAAATCATTTGCTCCCATTTCTTTCATTTAATCTACATCATTTAACTTTATATAAAGGAGACGTAAGCATACATATTTCTCCCTACAATTTTTCTCTTTAACAGAGACAGCTTCACTTCCACTCCACCACTCACTCCTTAATCTTAATGCTCTTTCACTCTCTATATCACTCCTATCATCTCTCACACTCTCTCGTTCTACAGTTGGCTGCCAGTGGCGCCTTCGTCTGATGAAATATAGATGTGTAGCTCCAACTGTAGGTGCTCATTCAGGAAGAAAAGTGTCACAGTACCAGTGTTTTAAAGACTGGTAACAGAATCATGCTTGTACAGCAGGACTGTATTTCTTTTCTTCCTTCTTTTTCCAAACTTTAGCATAGAACAACACAGATAAAGGATATTTTCAAGGGCATGTTTGCAATTGTTTTATTATAGTTTTGCATCCAAAATATCACACCGAATCAAGCATGTTTTTTTTTTTTTTGACTGATTGTGTAAAGTAGAAAAATGTATGATTGCCTCATATCAGTGGGCTATAACCTTACTTTGTAGACAGTAATGATCAACAGACAGTATTTTATGTTAAGTTTTTTTTTTCCGCAAATTTCTCCTGTGTAACAGTAAATGATAACTTGCACAATTTGTGCAAAACCACAGTAGATATTTAACTCTTTATTTTTCCATTGTACCTCTCAGGCTAGATCTGGTATGAGGGCAGTGTTGCTCAATGTTGCCTGCTGAGCACTGAGCACTTTCTCTTCTTGCTGCTATGAAACTGAGCAGGGAATTGAAATTGAAATGAAAGTCATTTTGTTTACTCTAGATATGCCAGATTTCCTTTTAGTTGGCTGGTAAGTTGTTATTTCAGTAAGAACATTTTAATCAAAGTGTATTTTTCTTTGTAAGATTTAACATGTTTGGAAATTAACAAAAATAAAATTCTAAAAATTATTATTAATATAGAGTCTTCTACTGATTTGAAATGTAATATACTTTACAAAATATATTCTAGGTACAATGAAATGACCTTTTGTGAATGATATGTAGATATTTAAAAAGATTATATATTCACAACATTAATATTACTGTAGAGTGTAATTCTTATGATATGATTTTAAATGTTGAGGAAAGGACTTTATACTTCATGTACTTTATACTTTATACTCTATTATAATTCTATAACAACAAGTGCAGCAATAGTAATGATGATCATATGATCATTGTATTATAATAACATAATTATAATAATAAAAATTATTATTATTATGCATACATACCTAGCTACATACATACATAAATGCATGCATAAATGAATGTAATGCACATGTCAAGATGTGCCACAAAAAAAAAAAAAAAAAAACATTTATCAAGTATACATGGTGTAAAACTTTTCCTACAGTACCATCAATTTACCAGTAGAGGGACCTATATTCACACACACCGAAGTACATGTTTTAAAGAGATGATGCTGAACAGAATATCATTAATCCTCCTTTCATTATTACACAGATCAGTGAAAAGGGATTCTTAGGTTTTGTGAAGCAGAGAATTACACAAAACTGTTTTGTGGAGGAAATAAATAAATAATAATAATGCTATGTTGTGTAGCAAGAAAACTACTAATCCATTAGAATTTGAAACGTTACCTTATACTTGTGTGGGCTTTGTGATTTGTAGTTTTTGATTATTACACTGTAGATTTGTCCCAATTCATTATTCAAATATTTATCATAAGCCTTATTGTTTTATTTATTCTAAAGTATTTAGCAACTAAAATGAAACAAATGGCATCAACATGCCATCAAGGATGATCAATAAATTCCAGTCTTGTCATAACATTATGACCACACTCATGTAATTGAGTCGGTCCCTCCTTTGTCACCAAAACAGTAATGATCTGTGTTTTCTAAAAAACTTTCTATTGGAACCTACGGTGGCCAAGAAGCACAAAACAAAATAACAAATCGGGGAAAAAAAAACAACAACAAAAAAACTGAAAACTGATCCAAAATCAAAATCACAAAAGTGAAAAACAAAATAGCAAATTCCCAAACAAAATAACAAACCCGGAATCAAAATAACAAATCGAAGGAAAAAAATACCAAAACTGAAAATAAAATAACATATTCAAAAATGAAATAACAAAACTGAAAACAAAATGGCAAATTCAAAAACAACAAAAATGAAAACGGAGACTTAACACTTAACAATAACACTTATCATACAAGCTTACACTATTACTATTTAATCATTTTTTCTCTATTATTTATTTCAACATAAAACAGTTTAGTGGACCTTTTCGTAACTCTTTTTATACAACAATTAGTCCCAATAGAGTAATCCATGTGTGGACATAATAGACAGTAACAACTGTAATAACTKCCGGTCGCAGCATGGGTGAAAGTTGTTCTGAATTTTCTCAAACCAAATAAAAGTTTGTGTCGTTTGATTGACAACTAAGGTGAGCTATAAATCTAAATAAGCAATGACGACAGGCCCAAGCACCCTGTGCCATCGCCACCCCGGGGCGCACTGCACAACCTGCACACATCACACACTATACAGGGCTGATGTCAATTTGTGTGTGATGAGTAAATGTGCTTGTGTTTGTGCTTGTTTGTGTGTATGGTGTGTAAGTCTGTGTTTTTGTGTACAATAGGCCGCAGATGCTGGAAGAAAAGCATCATTATTACAATGCCACACAGAAAGTTATTAATCATTTTTTGGTGTAAATTTAAGACATTATTACGGCTGACCCGTTTGAGATATCAAAAATCCCTCCGCAATTTTGCATCCTCAGTGTCCTTAGATCACATCGGCCGGGTTTGGTGGCGATCGTATAACTTACCTAGGAGGAGTATATCAAAATCCATCGGGTGTATTTTTGCGAACGACCCAAAATAATCAGCCTCCTGTTGAATTGAGCCCAGGACATGCAGCACGAAAGTTGTTTGGGAGTTGAGATAGGGAGCAAAATCTCTTGTGAGGACCCCTGAGGACCTCGAGCTATGCCCATGCCCCAGACTCCCAGGCGTCCGAATGGCAGCAGATTCCAACCTGTCTGCCCAGTTTCATGAGTTTTTGAGCATGTTAAGACCCTCGAAAAGTCCAAAAGGGTGGGGAAAAAAATAATCCTTAGGAAAACAAGAGGGTCGTGCGTACCTTATAGTGCTTGGGTCCTAACTAGTTTCTAACACAAAGCTGAATCCCATATCCCTCGCTAACCCCTAATTCTGTGGTGTGTGTAACAAGTGATTGTACACTTCAAGCTTTCCATTTAATGCTATTTGGGATTCAACCCTGGAAGTCCCAAAGTTAACGGAGCTGATATTCTAAAGCAGAATAAGTGGAAATAAACAAACGAATCTTAATCAGTTGATAATAAATGGTGTTTGTGGACTTGTATAGTTTGGTCTTTGTGGAGTTGTAAAAAAGGCGATATCACACTTGTGGCTAGATATCGGGCTGCGCCTTTGTGTCTATGACTGCATCACAGCCGTGCTGATATTCACAGCACTCCCTCTCGTGTGATTTTGCTTAATTATTCCACTATATACCATCTTTATCATCACTACCGTAGGTCTGTTACTGAAAAAAAATACTCTGTGTATGTGTATCTATGTTAGACACTGTATAGATTAATACCTCTACCCTTTCTTTTTTTTTACATGCTGTCATAACGTGTTTATATACATCCTCCCAGCCACTCTCTCTCTCTCTCTCTCTCTCTCTCTCTCTCTCTCTCTCTCTGTCTCTGTCTGCAATGTCAGACAGGTTTTGGCCTTTTACATCAGTGCAATGCAAAGTTATTTCGGGAAGCAATTTTAAAGCTGACATTTTGGCGAAAAATACAGCATTTCTGTCTTGATGCCTACCGAATGGAGGAGGAGGAGGAGGAGAATGCTGTGGGGCTCCTGACATTATCCATTATGTATCTAAATGTGATGCTAACTGTCGGCCTCTAACCTAGAGGAAGCGCAGAGAAAGAGAGACAATTACACTCCATAAAAGGTCAGAGAGAGAACAGGTGAATAACAGTGACGAACACAGGATGGCAGAGAAAGAAAAGGAGAGACTGTAGGTCAGCACTGTTTCATTCGCAATGGGCGCAAATGAAAGGCTGCGCAGGAAAAAAAAAAAAAAAAAGACGAAGACATGAGCATGAGCAGTAGGGCAAGGACAGACATCACAGCTTCCCTACTGAGCGCAGCATCTAATACAGCTCTGCATGCATCAAAGACGGTTCGTCAAGATGGAAACGCTGGCAGATAAACCTGTCTGTGTCCTCACATGTCTGTGTCAAGAATAATTGGTGTCCTTTCTGCAGATTCCTGTCTGGGAGCATACGTATTAAAGAAATAGACTGGTGTCCCACCCTGGGTGTATTTTGTTTAGGGCCTGGATAGGATTTCTAGGATAGATTTATATACATTTGTATTTCATATATACCAGGTTCACAGAAACCAGGCAGGTCGAATTTGAAAGAAAAGAAAAAAATGCTCATTTTAGTGAGCAGCATCTAAGAATGAAACCTCAAAAGGACTGTTTTAGTGAGTCTGCCTCATGATTCAGTGGCTTGTACCTTTCCGGGATGCTTTTCAGTTCACCACAGTTGGAAAGAGTGATTATTTGAGGTCCTGTTGCATTCCTCTCAGTCTGTCCATTCTCCCCTGTCATCTCAAGGTGCTTCCAGTGAGTAGAACTGCTGTTGGATGAATATTTTCTTCCTTTTCTTCCTGCACTTTTCTGCATGAAATCCTGTAGATGTTTGTGCATAAAAATGCCTGGGGATTAGCAGGCTCTGCAATACTCACACCAGCCCATCTGGCACGAACAGCCATGCCATGGTCAAAATCACCACAATCACATTTCTCCCCAACTAGCTCTTGATGCGTCTGCATCTACATGATTGTATGCATCGCACTACTGCAACAGAATTGTCCGACTGGATAGCTGCCTGAATGAGACTTATACAAATAATGTAGCTTGTGAGTATACAGGTATTTATACATTATGGAAACACAGTCGAGGGAAAACCATTATGTGCTCCATGCCTCCATTACAGATCCAGAGGCTTACACAAGCTATGCCATGAGAGAGTGGAGAGCTGTCATTCATGGCCCTGCACACTAAACAACTATCTCTGAGCATGTCTCCCATCTCATCAGCTGTGAGTGTTTGTCCTGGAGTGAGAGTCTGTGCTTTTCCCTCTGCCTGTCTGCTGGAATGAATGGGCTTAATGAAGCACTCCGAGTCTATACAATAGCACACACTGCATTTAACCTACAGCCATTGATTTCTCTTTGACTTTTTCAAGACCCTGCACACAACAGGTGTCTATAGCGCACATGCTGTCTGCTTAACTGAAACAAAAGTCAAATGTATCTAAGGATAACAACCAATTCATTATATTTCATAGTATATGTAATACATTATTCTAGATTTGTTATACCAGTATGTGTGTGTTCATGTGCCATACTTGGTATTTCATGGTTATGAATGTACCATGTATACTAGAATGTAGAATGTGTGTGTGTTATTATTATTATTATTATTATTATTATTATTATATTGTGCTATCCATTTCTGTATTTGGATCAAATCCATAACGGACACGATCTAAAACACATGTCTTTTTCTTTCTTCTTTTTTTCCTAGAAATAGAAATGTCAAGGGCCTGTGGTTTCTAGCCTTGGCAGTTTTTTTTTCCTACATCAAATTTAAGAATGGATTTTATGACAAGAATAAAACAGTTTCATGCGGTTTCCATGTCAAGCTATGTACTATAAAAAAAAACTAAATCAGCAATCCATTTGTGGACTCCAGCTACTCTGGGAATGTTGTTGCGGGTATCACACTGGTCTTTTCTTCACATGCACATCCTAATCAGAGTGTGTGCTCCACCTGTTTAGACAGTGATACCCCTTTAGTGTTTTCCGCACGTCGCCCAAATTCCCACGTGCACTTTGTGTTTAGGGTCAAACTCATTACAATTTCCCTTTGTGTGTATATTTAACATCTCCGGACATGCTGCGTGTATGCCAACTTCATTTTTGTGTCTTGTAAAGGAGGGCTATTTTTATAGTAAGTCTCAGAATACATTATCGTCTTCTCCTGAATAAGCATTAGCAATTGCAAGGTGCTGTGTGGAAGCTAGATTCACAGGGACAGAGTGAATTTGCCTGCTGCCAGCATCTCATTATTGACCATTCTTCTATGTGGGATAAAGGCTCAATCACAGCCATGTGWTTTGACGTGATAGCCATTCATCCAAAGTATGTATTCTTTTGCAAATGACTCTGTACAAATATTTCATTCGGATAGCTCATTATTTCATTCTTTCATCCTGAGGCTCTTACTTGTGTTAGGAGCTTTCTGCACTTCCTGCGTCTGTAGACCTACAGTMAAGGTCTTCAGTCTTATGCTTGCTTTAAGGAGCTAATTTCACATGGATGCTTATTCACAATATATAACTATGAACATGATTTCATTTATTTTGTCTTTAGTCTTCTACACCTGCATGCTCTAATGATTTCTATAATGCAGTTCTATGGTGTGTCATTTACAGTAGAAGATGATGGTTTACCTTTTCCGTCTCTTTCAAGGTTCCTTCATCATTATTATCTCCAGGTGTTTTTCATTGCCATAAAAAAGAATGAAGAATGGCAGGGCGGGGGGGGGGATCTCATTAATTAGTTCCTTTCATAAATGGGTAATTATGTTATGTGCGAGGCGGGTTTCTAAGCAACCCAGTGATGCCATGTGTGGGAATTTGTTATCTGATATGTAGAGTAAACTTTAATGAGTGCCTTCCTTTTAACATGTTGGCATTTACTTTGTCTGGTAGTGATGGTGCTTGCAATCAGTAAGCTCATGAATCTATTAGGAATAGTAGTAATTATGTGTAAGCTTCTGGTTTCCAGAGATTTTAGATTGTACGCAGTCATTGTCTAATAATTGTTCATTTGCTTTTCATGTTACAATTYTTTTTGCAATACTAATACATCCTGTATGTCTGGGGAGTGTGCTGTTAATTGTCGAGTAGGAGAACGAGGAGAGCTGGTATTTGTTAGTGAGCAGAAAATGAAAGTCTTAAAAACCCAGTGTAATCAGGAAATCCACAGGGGAATAGGGATGTGAATCGGTACGATCTGTCCTCGTTCCATGGAAAGGCACAGAAGGGATGAGTTTTAGGCTGGAATGCAGGATAGAACAAAGATGCGATGGGAATTTGTGGAGCATATGACATGTGTGCACAGCACAGTGATATAATACATGTTAAGAGAGAGAAACACAGAGGTTAATGAGCCAAGGAGAGAGAGAGAGAGGGAGAGGGAGAGGGAGAGAGGTATGCAGTGAAATGCCAGCTGAAAGGGAGGGCTGGTGGAGCAGCAACGAGAAAGACAGGCACAAGATGAGGGAGAGAGGGAGAGAGAGACAGACAGACAGATGATGAAGGATGCTCATGCACAAAGACACTCGCTCTCGGGGAAATAGTGGAATAGCGTCGCCTGAAGCTCAGTGCCACTGTAATGTAGGCAGACTGAGGTTGAATCCAGGTGCGAGTCTGTGTCAAGGAGACTGARGTATGTCTGAGCTCAGATCCCGAGTGCGCTGCAGGAGAGCAGGGATACGTGCAGCCGTGGCTCTCATCGGACTCCTGCACCGCTCACGCAAGCAGAGAGAAGAGAGGCTCCTAGGCAGAGGCAGTCTGCGGTGGGTGAGCGTGTGGTCCGTCTGTGTGTATGTGTGTGTGTGTGTAAGAGAGAGATCCAATTTGTTCCTGCTCAGGTGTGAATATTCAGATGTAAGTGACTTCTGTAGAGGACTCGTCCTTTGGCTGCCTGCGTTCGAGAAGTGCTTAGGCGCTGCTTCATAGTGGTGATGTTTACACAAATGTAATATAATTGCTGTGTACCTTACAGTACTGAAGGGCATTATTGATCCAAAKCTAAGCAGAATTATGGSGTTCACACAGATTCATTTCTGAAAATAGTCTGTTGCTGGGTCTGCACTTTTGCCTTCTACTATTTCTGTTTATTCTGTAATTTTCCCTCACTTCTTCCACTCTCCATATTCATTTATTGATTTGCTCAGCCTCTGTGCTCATTATCGCCACTCTTCATTGCCAATGGACTGGTAAAGTACTATTACATTCTAGTATTACTTGTGCCAGGGGCTTGTTTGTTCTTGCTCAACAMGCCTTTAATAAAGTCTAAACTACTACCAGCAGTGCGAATTGAGCTGTGTACGGTGCTGTACTCGGCAATATGCAAATACATTCACTCCAAATCATTAAGTCATAAAATGAAAGATTCTTTTCTTGATGATGAAAATGATCAAAATATGGATTTTGTTTTACCATGGTTGTTGTTGTTCTGCTGTTTTCTTATTATCTTACTTATAAAATACACGAGCAAATCAGGGGTGCTGGTGGCTCAGTGTGTGGAGGCTCTGAGTTGTTGATTGGAAGGTTGGTGGTTCGAGCCCCAGCTCTACCAGGTTGCTGCTGTTGGGCCCTTGAGCAAGGCTCTTAACCCTGTCTGCTCCGGGGGTGCTGTATTACGGCTGACCCTGCGCTCTGACTCCAGCCTACTAACAAAAATCTGGGATGTGCGATGAATAGATGATCTCACTGTGAAGTCATGAATAAAGGCTGAACTTTAACTTATGCAAAAGGGGACACTACTGAGTTTACATGTTTAAATACGCTAGATTTCTTACTAAATCAAGTATTCCTGTGTATAGTTAAATTCCTGCAGGGCCACTATTTATGCTATTATTTATGATTTAATAGAGAAAKAAATGTATTGTTTTTAAAGAAACTGTAGTGTGACTTTTAACATGCAAAGCGAGCTGATTGATAGCTACACTTAATTAAATCCATATATTGATAAGTCAATTCTTGGCACGTCATGTCAATTTTTAAATACTGTATAGATTAGCTATGTAATGAAAAACCTTTAAACCATAGTGTTTAGAGTTTTCGGCTTTTGATCAGGAAGCCGGTTTTGTCCRCACAGTTGCTCAAGTCTGTTTCCAAACATGATAAGCTGGGTGGGAAAKCATTGGTAACCTCAGCAGCAGCCTGGATTCGGAAGCGATAAAAATGTCAAACCAGATTTTCCGCCTAATCTGTTTCGTTCTGTGGCGTGAAAGATAGGGATTATGACACAGCATGGATCACTTTAAAAGGTGAACATCTGTTTTAGCTGATATAACTGTAAACATGAAGTTGGTTGCCATTGCATTGAGCTTTTGCATTGTTCTTTAATTTTGCATTGTTCTTTATAACTTTTATTATAATCAAGTTGTTACGTTACTTCGTCTACGCTCTAATGTCTGAGAACGTTGAACGTTTGGGCCTGTACATTAGGCATAATGGATGATATGGCACTGGCTCCCTAATAGGAACAAGAGACATGTCCAATGATGGATCCTTGCAATCTATTCTTAAGTTCTACAGAGACTTATGAATTATTGGGTTGGATATTTTTAGGCAGGTTCATCTTTCTGTCTCTGTTTCGCCCGCTCACACACATTTTCAATCTTGTACCATATCAAGTTTCATGCTGTTAAAGTGCAAAGATGTGAAGGGAATTTCTCTTAAACTCTGTTGGGTTCTACATGGAGAACAGATGTAGCTGACGTCCATCTCTTTTGGGTAATCTTTCAATTAAACGGAAATGGTTTAGAGTACATCCACGTTTATAGTTGAAGGTCTCAAGCTGTTTACTATATGATCAGTAAACACAACGTCAGAAATGGTCGAATTCTTTACACCTTATGATGCTATATTACAGGAAGCAGGAGATGCTGACTATCTCGAATGTTCCCTTGGCAGACTGCCCTCCATCTCCACCAAGAACCGCACCTGCTGCCTTGAAGGTCAGATATGGTTCTTTATATCTCCTGACTCAAATATATACAGCAAGCTTCCTGCAACAAGGCTGGACATGGTTAAAATTACAGATTGGAAACATTACTCTGTTTTTTTTTGTTTGTTTTCTTTTAAGTTTTATGTTATGCAGTATTTCTTGAGAAGTGCTGAAGTAACACATTAAAGTCTGCAACAATTCATGTTTATGCTGCATACTGTATACTGTGTTTTTTGTTTGTTTACTAGCTCTGCCCCAATTGCTGCGATAAGAAATTCAGTAAATGCTTTAAAGTTTCACAAAGTGTGTGTATCTGTAGAGAACAAAATGAACAAAAAAAAAAAAAAATTATTTTTATTTTTATTAAGCAGCGATACAAATGTAGTAGACATTCCTGCTTGACACCTACAGTACAGTAGTTTCACAGTAGAAGATTTCCCAGTATGAATACTAACCATATTTACTATATTGATGATCATGTGAAAGTCCATTTTGAAGTACAACAGTCTTCACAAATCAAACTAGGACAAAAGTCTTCGAGTAATTGAAATGAAAGATTTGGGCTCCTGAGTGCTGCAACAGAAAAGCATTCATTCTATCACCTGGAAAATCACAAGTTTGAGTTCCAATGATGCCACAGCCATCTGTGCCCAGGAGTCTAGGAAGCTAAATTGGATGGATGGATGGAAGGGTGGATAAATGGGAATGTCTCTCTCATTTTTCTCTTTCTCTCTTGTCGAGCAAAACAACACTAACCAATCATGGRCATCTGTCGGCTCCTTGATGTAGAAAAGGTTGCTGGCAGAGTGTGTTATACTGACCTCGAAGTGTGTTACAGTACACTGCATGAACCGCAGTTGAAAAGATGCAGTTGGTTTCATTATTCTCAGGGGAAGCATGTCTTATCTCCAGATCCACAAGCAGTATCTCAGTAATGACTGGGCTGCTTATGGGAAGGGTTCCCAATGATCCAGTTACTGCATGATGAATGRGTGTAGTGCATGTTTAGTTATGTAGTGAGAGAATCACATCAATGTGAATTACCGTATGATGAAACAATGATACTGAAAGATGTGGAAAGTAATAATTATTCGTTGTATGTTTGTTTGTGTGCTTGCTTGCTTGCTCAAATGTCCCTTTACCTGGCATTCCTTGGCATGACAAGGGCCAGGGCATAGGGGGAAGTGGGGTTAATTGGCTGGTGCATAGGCCTATAAAAAAATACAGCACCTCCTTTGCCTTCTTTCCAGCAGAGCAAGCTTATGATGTTGCAGAAACAGCGTACTGCTTGATCAGTGGACCGTGACTCAGACAGATTCTAGTCCCTGAAACTTTTTTTTTTTTAAAGGAAATGACAAGAAAATGTGCATTCATGTCTTTGTTCACATGATAGACAGGGAAAAAAAATAATGCATGAATACATTAAAGTAAAATGAATTTATTTTGTGATTGATGAAATTCTTTTTCAAGTCAATCAAGCAAGATTAAGTTGGCATGTTTATTAATTAATGTATTGTGTATAATGGGATCACTGATTAATTGCTCCTTTTTTTCCCCCCCACAGTCTGCACCCTTTTTTGACTCATTAGAAAAGATGGAGGTAAGAATTAAAAAAAAAAAAAAGAAAAGAAAATGTCTGTTCAAATAATGCTACCATCAAACAGGATCCTAAGAGGAAATTGCGAATGTCACTTCTCGACTAGTCAATGACCTCATGACCTTCTGACCTTGACCTTTAGCAGGTGTCTGAGGTGGATGAGATGAGGCCAGGCCCACAGAGAGTAAAGGTCTGCAGAGCACAAATCATAAGCTCAAGGCTACACTTCAGGTCCAAGGTGGTGTCACTGGGTTTCATGTAGGAGGGAAGCACAAAGTGAAATACTGTGATAGGAAAATAACCAACAGTAGGGTGGTTTGATGCAGTACAATGGGCAGCTATTACCACTCAGAAGCTACTTTATTATTTTATAACAGTGCATCATTATTAATTTTATACCACAACACAACAATTAGCAACAAGTACATTATTTTATTTGTTAACGGATGAATTCTGTATAAGAGCAGTATGCCATGGTGGAAAGCCTTGACAAAGTTGTATGTGGTACAGTATGCCACACCTCCTTCAGTTAAATAAACGTTTGTTATTTGTATTTGATAATGTGGAACACTTTCTGACCAATCAGATTCGGTCAAAAAACTCAATAGGACTCAATAGGATCAATTAGGAATAACACAAGACAGGTTGTGTTATAAGACACAATGATAATGTGGTTTGTTGTGGCTCATTGGAGTTATAGCAACAATAAACAGTTATTCCCTCACCAGCCTCTCCTTTTTATTTCCCTTAAAGTTAATAAGACGAAAAAAATAAAACGCACTTTGTCATGTTGCCAGGAAACCAGAATGCACAAACTTCTCTGTCCTGAAGGCTTGTTGCAGAACCATAGTGATGGAGCATAGTGAAAAATCATTGATACTAGAGACAGCCCTAGGTCATAGAGAAACTTTCCAATACAAGTAATGGTATTATATTAGTAATAGTACACATATAAATATAAATTTATAAATCTGTTTGGAATGGAATGATTTATTGTTATTCAAGAATAGCACATGACATGAGTGGACTACTGTATACTAATTATGCAGTATCACATGAGACAAGAGTGCTGATGAATGCGGTCGTATTCAGACCAAGTGTTGAAGGCTTAATAGCCGTGCTGATATTCATTTCAGCCGTGTGACATTGCGTTTATACAACAGTTCCATGTGCACCATTTATTATCAACAGATTGTGATTTTCATTTTATTCTGCGAAAACGTATCCTTTTGTGACTGGTTAAACTGGTGGAACTGGTGTCTTTCGGAGCTGGTGACTGACAGTTAGTGTAATTAACAAGAATTGAATGTTTTAATTTCAGCCAAAAGGTGAGAAGAAGAAGCCATTAAGCACAGTCCTGTAAATCTCAAGATTCTCTTTAAATTTGCAGTTATTCCACTTAAGAATATCAGTTCTGTTCTCTTCCTGGCTCTTCGGTTAAAACCCAAATAGTGTTCCAAATGGAAAGCTAGTGCATTTAAGTATACACTCCCTTGTTCCATACACCAAGTAGTGACCTTAATCAGGGGTTGGAGAGAGACTTGGGATTCAGCCTAGTCAGCTTTGTAGCCACAAATAAAAGAACACGGATGGTTCAGATGTGAGTTGGAATGAGGAAGAAGAAGGAATTATTTATTCAGAAGGAATTATAATTCAGGAATTATAACATAATCAGATGTGTTTTTCTTGCTGGAAATGCTTCTGTGTTTTTGGTAGGCAGTTGTTCTCTCCACAGGATGGAGGATTATGCCAACCTACTTTCACCCATGCTGCAACCGACAGTTAGTGTAATTAACGATTTTTAGAGCAATTGAGGTGCGGCATGATACAGATATAGTTAAACACCCCGCTCATGGAATGCCTCTCATTCTATCAGATTGCTCAGTCGAAACTGAATTTTGTATGAAAATGATGCATGTTATGCTGCTATAGTTAGAACATTGCAATGTTTAGTTTATTACTAAATCCATAATCACACATTTTAGTGACAAACAACTGGGAGCTTTGACTTTTACAAAACACTTACACTTACTGAGACTTCTTCCATAAGTCTTAACAAGCACACATCTTCCGGATTGTTTTTGAAAATCTGGGCCCGTATTCACAAAGCTTCTTAAGACTAAAAGTTGCTCAYAGTGACGAAATTCTAAGAAAATTCTTAGAATTATGACATTTTCTTAGAATTTCCCCATAAATGTAGGACTAAATCTTAGTAAAGATTAAAAATTATTCACGAAACATCTTAGCCCCAAAAACAGCTGTTTAGAGTACAGAGGAGGACTTTTAAGAGGTTTAAGAGTTTCTATAGCAAAGGACAAAATGGCGGAAAGAAGAAATATTCTCCAAACATTGAACGTAAAGCTAAAAGTAAACACTGCTCTTCTGTCCAATTTGGTTTTCATTTCTCTTGCATTGTTGGTTACATACCATCCAAAAGACTGTCCAACTTAAATAGACTGTCCTGTAATTATGTAAATTAGGAAAAAGCTGAGGAAAAAGCTGAGGAAAAAACTGAGGAAAAAACTAAGGTAAATGCTGAGCCATGCATCCCATCAGATGCAYCAATCTGAAATGAATTAAAAGTAATAAAATCATTATGATAAATAAATGTAAGAACTTAAATATAGTATATATTTGGCTGTTTAATTATCTTTAAGATATTTAGCCTATAACAGAAACTTTGCATAAAGTAGCCTGTAGTCATGATTATACAGTACAATTTCTTCATATACAAACATTATGATTTTACTGTCTGTTCTATTATCATATGTACTATTTTCACATATGTACTATTTTGCAGAGGTCAGTGGTTATTGGGTATCAACCAATCAAAGTCCTTGAATTGCTGAGTCATCAGGGTCAACCACACCTGCTCACTAAAATAAAGGTTCTTGTACTTTCCTTACTCAGAATTGCTCTGAGAAGTTTCCTAAATCACTTTTAGTCTAGGACTCCTAGCTAGGACTTTTTAATCTAAGATAGGAGCTCCCTCAGAGAATTCTAAGAAGCTTTGTGAATACGGGCCCTGGAGTTTTTGTTTTATTCCATGTTAACCACTGATAATATCACAGACAAGACAGAAAAGTACAGAAGAAAAAATATAAACCAGTGACCCAATAAAAACCTAAACATTTGTATTAGGATTCAGATCCTCAGATCCTTCAGATCCTAAAGTCCCATCAGATGCAGTCCATTCAGTTACATTACATTAAAGTGCAACATCAAATAAATGCTCATTTGCTATGGTTATAAAACTTGTACTCTCAGCAAAGTAAATTTTTCACAAGGCTTACTTCTGTAGCCAGATATTCTTAGAACTGACAACTGCACAACTGAATAATTCAAACACCACCTGTATCACTGACCTGAAGTGTACCTTTCGGGCAAGGATGTGTTACTTCACAGTATGCATTAGTGAAAATATCTTGAATATAGTTTATATGTATATAGTTTTTTTAATTTATGATTTTGAAGTATATATTTCTTTATCATTGAAGACGAAAAAATATTACAAGAAAAGAAAAAAAAATCATCCSACGATTAAAATACAAAGATGCTTATAAATAGGCTTATCAAAATCTCCTAATTAGTATTATTGGGTACGCTTGATTATATTCAAGATATTGACATATTTATGTTCTCATATCATTTTAATCATTCATCAGTCATTCTGATTATGTGCATGATTGTGTTCCTGTTTTTACTAAATTTTAAACTGCAACCATTCTCCGTAACTCATCAGCTTGCAGTATTGTTATTGTGAAAGACCATTTATATCATTTGTGTAACTACATATTTTTTGCATTTGTAGTCTTATGGGTGTGTTCGTGCATAAAATGTGTTTCATTAAATGTGAAACTTTGTGAGTAAATATATTTTTTCCCTTTTAGGATGATTATGTTCCATACCCGAGTATAGAGAAGGTGAGAAAGGGCTCAGTTTGTTTACTTTTCAGCCAATAATACATTTTGGGTTTTAAACTGTTAACACGACTAAGTGATTTTTTTTCTGAAACATTAATTTTACTTTCTTTAAATGTCTCCTGTGCATTAGGTGCTAGAAGATGGTCCACCGTACCCTCAGGTGATCCTTCCACAGTCTGGAGGTTACTGGATCGAAGACACAGAGACTCCGGCCATCACCCCAAACTCCGGAGAAAGCAATTACTATCATGAAGAAGTTGAGGAGTGTGGAGAGTTCGGATATCGACTTGAGAGTAACTACGGCATACGAGCGTACCGCAAGCACTTTCTGGGCAGAGTAAGAATCTGGGGAAATATAATAATCAACAGAGAGAAATTATTGTTGAAGTTATTTAAATTTACTCAACAGCATTCAAAGTAGGCAAAAAAAAGCTTGTATATTGGCCACTTACAGTTTATGGTGGGTAAAAATAGGTAAAAAAAAACAAAACAAAACAACAACAACAAACAAAAATATGTAATTGTGCTATGACGAAGCTTCATGTTAGTTGTTAGTTACTTGTTAAGTTATCGACTTAAACAATGACCAAAGGAAACTGATTGTGTTCACAACATTAGTGACTGGAAGATCCAATTAATTACAGTATTATGCACAGTCCTTATTATTGGAATTAAGTATACACAATTAAAATAATATGATGTGCTGTTTTTTACATTTTGGGAATTGGTCGCAGGTAATATTTAGGACTGCACCCCAATTTGCTGTAACCATAACCATCACTAATGCTTCTTCAAGWATGCATGTTTAATGATCAGCTTTGAGGCTTGTGAGTTCATGCAAGTTTAATTAAGTCTTCTGCATCAAGTTCCCCATTGACTTTGACTAGCTAATTCATTTTATACAAAGGTGGCTTAATTATTTATTAATTTGTTTGTTTAATTAAATCGAAGTTTAAAATGTACATATAACATTACCATAATAAATTATTAGCATTTTCATCATAATCAGGCAGACCAAATTGTGCAATACACATTTTTTTTTCTCAGGAAAAAATACGAAAAAGACATGCTGGTGTGTAATTTATTCGATAAGGTCTTTAAATTCGGAGAAATTCAATTAGACAGAGAAATGTCCCTCTGTGATCTCCATGCCTGACTCTGAAACACCTCACTTCACAGGAACACCTTGACTTCTACTGCACAGCCAGCAACCATGGCAACCTTGTCCTGTCCCTCCGGCATGAAGAAACAAAAGATCAGGAGCATCTGCACATCATTTTAAGGTAATAACAGCTTTGGAACTAATCCAATTTGCTATGTGCAATTACTTAATACTGATTGCATTTAGATTGAATTGGTTGCATGTATTTAATAAATTCTAAATCTGATGCTCTCAATCCTCCTCTCAGGACTCCAGCAAAGACAATCTATGATAGGATTTTGGTCACGGGTTGGCCTGCGCTCCCCAGTGTGCCTCAGTTAGCCAAGGTGATGACGCAGGGTTTTTCATTTCCACTGAGTGAGCTTTTAAAATCGTGCCGGTTTTTGGCAATTTATTTTGTTCAATCCTGTGTATTACTTTTAAACCYCAATCATTCTTATTACTCTGATCATATCAGTTATTTGCATAAGATAATAATTTTGTGTTTCAGTGTATCAACCTGCATCATATTTTAATTATTTCTCTCTCTCTCTTTCTCTTTCTCTCTCTCTCTCTCTCTGCAGCTGCTTTGTGAAGATATTGCAAGCTTGAGGTTCAGTCCTGTGTTGTACCCTAAGGTAAGTTCTATGGTGCTCAGATTAGTAGGGGGCTGAGGATAAAGAGCTCTGTATCCTGGGTTGGCATGAGCCAGGAATTAATTTCAGGGTGGGACAGGGTGAAAGAAAATATTTTGAATAAAACGACTTTGTGCATTAGATTTGCATGTTAACATTGCTCCTAAACAAACATATAAATTTTAACTGAGCCATTAAAAAAAATAATTAAAAGATAAGTGAGACAGAGGCAGAGAATTTCACAAATTGTCACTGAATTATTTATCCATGATTAAACAGTTTTGCCTAATTAAATACATTAATATGGAAATGAAAATAGCATACTAGGAATAAAGAGAGAATTGCATCTTCTAAAACTGTACAACTTCATCAGGTGCGCGTAGTTGGCTTGTTTTTTTTTTTCTTATATAGAAATTAATTAAACGCATGCTCCTGATTGGTTAGTTTTTTTCACCATAGCTGCTGGTAGCCAAATATAATGTGATTAAACAAAGTAAGTGACTCAAGGATTCCTTCTTTGGGTGGTTAAATATGAAATCATAATTATGACATTGTTGACCTTTTATGGAACTAATTATAGCCCAATTACTGCACAATAGCTTCTCAGCTTACCAMCATGAAATAATGATGGTGCAGTCTGACCCACACCTCATCTTACGGTTGACATTTATWTTTACCTGATTAATTAAAAAAAAAAAAAGATACTCATTTTAGGCCTGTTTTAAGTAAAAAGGGCTTTACTTTTTTTTCCCTAAAAAAGAAGTAAGTGAACATTTGCTTGTGATAATTATATATGCTATATGGGCTGGAGATTAGCTGGAAAAAAAATATTCTTTGAGTCAAATTCACTTTGTGATGGGTTTTGAATCTGCTGCTCTTACTTGACAGGGATCTCACTTAATACTGAACTACGATGAACATGAGCTTAACAACACTTTCAAGTTTGGTGTCATCTACCAGAAACTTGGGCAGGTCAGTTACACACATCCTTCAATAAAAACCACATATGCATATTTAGGATTATTGTATGTATTTAAGATGTAATGCTCTGAAATCACTTCCCTTGTGTGGCGTTAAGCCATTTCCCCTTTYCGACATTCGCTTTTGTTTCCCTTCCCTGGTCTTTTCCATTGTCCTCATACATTCTGTTGTATCATCTACAGTTGTACAGGCACTTGTGCTGATCCTTTTTTTTATGCAGTTGTGGTTACATTATTCTCTCTGTTTAACGCAGAAATCAGAAGAGGAGCTGTTTGGAAACAATGAGGAAACGCCAGCTTTTACTGAGTTCCTCAGAGTGCTGGGAGACTGTGTGGAACTGCAGGATTTTAAAGGGTAAGGGAGTCGCAAGGGCATAAGATCACACAGAATAAAGATCCTTGCTATCAATCACATAAAAAAAGACATATTACTGTGGATACATAATACATATTGGTGAAAATGATACTGTAGTAAGACAGTAAGAAATGAGGCTGAGGTTTAAATTTCTTACTGATCTTTCTTTCCTATGCTAGTTTTCGTGGTGGTCTGGATGTCTGTAATGGGCAGACAGGCACTCAGTCAGTCTACACTGCATTCAAAGGGCAGGAGCTCATGTTCCATGTCTCGACCAAGTTACCCTTCACAGAAGGGGACACACAACAGGTAGATATATAGCGTGAGAGCTGTAATTTAGCTATACTACATACTAATAATGCTTACAGTTTTGCTCAAAGTATTAATAGTGTAAATTTACAGAAGTATCTGACACTATATTTTGACATGGTTATGGTCTTTCATCCACACACAGGTTCAAAGGAAGAGACATATAGGAAATGACATAGTGGCAACAGTTTTTCAAGAAGAGGCCACACCGTTTGTGCCTGACATGATCGCATCCAACTTCCTTCATGCCTATATCCTGGTCCAGGTAGAAAATCCGGGCACAGATGACACCACATACAAGGTAAAAAAAAAAAAGAAAAAAGAAAAATCCATTATGCAAAACAAATTTTGAATACAAAGGATCGGGTGACTCCCGGCTCACTGAAATTATTTTCTACACCAGACAAATTCTGCAATGTATTGATTATAGCTTTTCTTTGAATAATTATGGCTAATATTGTTTCTTTATTTCTTTTTATTTTCTTTTATTTATAACTTAGCATAAAATCTTTTTGCAAAATCAGATAAATGTGTATTGACAATTATAGTTATCATCCCTGCATTAAGACCCTCTTAATAAATTTGACTGCAAAACAGGACATCTACAACAGCTCATCATTACTGCCTGGGCAAAAAAAAAAAAAGTACAATCTAATATATTGTTTGACACCCTTTAGTTTTGACTATGGTGCACAATGTGGTGGCCAATTCATGTGTGAAAATGACTCCACATGCTTCCAGATCCTTTTTATAAATGTATTTCCTTGAATATGCCTGTGCCATCAGGAAAGGAAAAAGAAATGTACTGTATTGATGTGACACCCCTGTCATTCAGTACATCCAGGTCATCAGCCACATAATATTGCTAGACCTGCGAGTCTAGACCTGAACAACTGAAGCAACCCCAGATCATACCACTGCTTCCAGAGGCTTGTACAGTGGGCACTATGTATAATGGGTGCATCACATCATGTGTTACTCTTCTTACCCTGATCCATCCATCATTCTGGAATAGGGWCACTCTGAAGTAATCAGACCACATGACCTTTTTCCATTGCTCRAAGTTCAGTCTTTATGTTCTCTAGCATCCATCATCCGTCCATCCAGGAGCCTCTAGTYCAACTAGGGACTGTAGAGGCCAGTGGTGACCGTTGTATTTATTCCCTTCTTGTTTGACCGTGGGAGAATCATCGGTCAACATTCAAACACTACAGGCAATTTGGGAACGCTAATTGGCCAAATCTGCATGTCTTTGATCAGAGAACACTGAGGAAACCCATCAAGCATAGGGAGAACATGCAACAAGCACCTGGAGGTGCAAGGCAACAGTGCTAACCACTAAGCTACCGTGCTAATCACTGAGCCGCAGTGCCGTCATTAGTACACTTACATACTATTAAACGTAGCTGTGAGTTCTACAGTTAAAAAGTTTACTCATCACATTTCTCCATTAAAGTTGTGGTTCCCCCGATTCTTTCAGGTTTTAATAATGTGACCCATCACATCAAATCAGGTTTTACGTCAAATTTTGTGTGGTTTGGGTTGCGCAAATTTTCAGATCACTGCATTTTCCGGTTACTGAAATATGGCCAGTGCGGGTCATATTTAAATGAAGATTCCATGATGTAATAAGAGAGAAACATCAGCCTTATTTTGGCACCTTGCTAGTCCTAAAAATAACTTCACCTGCAGTGCCGCTTTTATAGCCAAAAATTTGCACGTTTTTCTATGATGACTGGAGTAACCAGCTTGGATAGTGTTCATTAAAGTGCTTTAAAACACATACAATTAACACCTAAATGTTTAGGATGAAACTTTTCAATTCTGTTGAGGGATCAGTAATATAAGGTTTTTATCAAATTATTTTCCCAAAAATGGAAATATGATATATTTCATCTATTACACACTATTGCCCATCAAAAAAATAATAATAAACTGTGCGACTTAATACCTGACTTGTATATGACAGGTCACGTATGTGTTGGATACTGTCATTCCAAAATGTTCCTAGTTGTTTTCTGTGCTTAATGCAGTCCAATAGTTGTTGTTTTTTTTTTTCACTTTTTCTTCTTTTGGCCAGGCAGTGTTATATGTCAACATTTATATAACAAAACAGTCTTGAAGACCCGATTCGTTATTGGATAACAAATCTTATTAATAGAATGTACAGGATGCATACTGTAATAACATACTGTATATCTTTAAATACAGTATTCTACATTTTGAGGTAAACAGCAATATGCCTGCCCTCTATGAGGACAGACAGCTGTGGAGATAATAATGAAGGACAGTCCACCCATCTGGCTGGTCATACCCTGACATCATAAAATATCTCTATGTCTTAGCTAAATAAGAATGATGCATTGCAGGTCTCTGTCACAGCAAGAGACGATGTACCACACTTCGGTCCTCCCCTCCCAAATCCGCCAGTCTTCAGAAAGGTAAATAGCAGGCATCAAAATAGCTGTCGACGTTATGTGTAAATCATTATACTATATTTGCTGTCTCATTCTGTCTATCCACAGGGCCCAGAATTCAGAGACTTTTTGCTGACCAAGCTGATCAATGCAGAACTGGCTTGCTACCGTTCAGATCGCTTTGCCAAGCTTGAGGTAAGTTTCAAATGGTCAACAGCATATCATTTTGTGAGTGTATGAACACTTGAGGGGTCTATTCATTGTCCATGTGATAGGACACCCCTGACCGGATTAAAATGCTTAGTGAAAATGAACATCTTTTTTTTTTTTTTTTTAATGTAAGACATGATGGATGGTCATTAATCTAGTTGAAAACTTTACATTGATTTAAACAATTAATGAAGATGATGATGCTCGGTTCCACTAGTTCAAAATATGTATTAGATTTTTGGAAATGTTTAGGATGTTTTCATTAGGTGTTTTTATCTACTGTAAAAAAATAGAATTGTAATAAATTGCATAACTAACTGTTGTGTATAGACATTCTATGAGTTGAGTATCATATACAGCATAACAGCACTGAGGTATTTAACTATATGGTGTTCTAACGATTGTGAATCACACCATCTCTCTGGTGCCAACATGGGTGAAAGTAGGTCAGTATGGTCCGCAGTACTGGAAATAAGAGAGCAGCTGCCTTTTAAAACCCACATTCGAAACCAGTCACGCAAGCATTTTCACCAAGATGACACATCTGATAACATCATATCATCTTAAACAACACCTTGTCTCCTTAGTAACTGCTTCCAAGTCATTACGAATTGTCTCTGAATCATATGTGTTGTTTATTTATGTCTAAGCTGAGCCACAAAGCTATCTAGCTTCTAACACAAGGCTGAATCCCGAATCTCTTTATAACCCCTGATCAAGGGCATTATTTGGTGTGTGGAACAAGTGATTGTACGTAATTACGTTAACTCTTGGCCACTAACTAGAATGAATAACATATGAACATATTCGGAAAAAAATACACTAGAGTGTATTTTTCGAATGTGTATGTTTTGAATATTTTTCAATATGTATGTTTGTAATATTTCTTTAGGAAAGAACTCGAACAGCATTGCTGGATAGCCTTCATAATGAGCTTCACAGACAGACTCAGGTGCTTCTGGGTCAGCCGCTCAGCGGTGATGAGGAGCGAGTGGAGAACGGAGGCCACGGGGGAATACTGGAGTCTATCAAGGTGCCCAGAAACTGAAATTACTTCATTAAAAACCAGGCCCAACAAAATCTCCCTGTTTCTGAAAGAAAAGCTGACGGAGATAGCTTCCCCTTGACCATTTTTTCCCGTTTCTGCCTCAGAGAGCAATGCGCGTGCGTAGTCACTCGATGGAGACGATGGTGGGCTCTCAGAAGCACAGCCGCTCTTCAGGAGGAGGAGGAGTGCCCACCAGTCTGAGTGGAGTCGGTCTCACTCATAGCAGCCCTGAGTGCAATAGGAACTCGGTGAGCTCGCACAGCATCCATTTACAATCACAACATGATCAGAGACACAAACATTCGATTGTTTGCAATGAATAGGCTTAGACCGGGTTTTCAAACAGGATCACCTAAGATGCAATCAAAGACAGTTTATCAACTATTATTATTATTATTATTATTATTATTATTATTATTGTGTTGTTCTATGCAAATTGATTTATGAAACATTAATTTAAATCATTAAAGATTATTAAAAATYGGTGGCTCAGTTGTACAGTAGATTTCCTATCTGGCATGTGTAAGGCCTAGGTTCAATTCCCATCTAATGTAGGTCCCAAGCCTGGATAAAATAGGAGGGTTATGCCAGGGCATTCAGCATAAAACCTGTGCCAAGTTGTGTGTGGATTGGATGGTCCGCTGTGGCGATCCCACGACAAAAGCACCCAAAAGTCCTTAAAATTGTCAAATTATTATTATTAAATATTTAATATTTGTCATTCAGTCTGAAACACTCCTTGAGACCATTTTTCACCAGACCAAAGGAGAAATACCTCCAGCATGATGCCATGTTAATCAAAGTAGGCTTCACGTCAGACACTGGCAGTGGCCACATCAAATAAGCATATTTCTGCACTGGTCATGGTTCCTTGCAAAACCAGAGGAAAACATTCACTAACAACTAAAACCTAACYTTTCGCTAGCACTTATTAATGCAGTGCCCTAGTGTGCATCAAATCAGAGTAGCTGTCTATCAATGGAGATTAGATACACGCGTTTGATTACATTTCTTAAATTTAATAAGCTGCAGTGTGATGCACAATCCCAGGCCTCTCATTAGACACACCACAATTTCTGGTCCTTAAGATAGGATAAGGAAATCAAAAAAAAGGTTGCGAATCTCTGGTTTAAAGAGAGCGTTCATGCAAAAATAAATAATCCTGATAAAGATGATTAGCGAATGCTTGTTTTGTATGTGTGTGTGTGTGTGTGTGTGTGTGTGTGTGTGTGTGTGTGTGTGTGTGTGTGTGTGTGTTTTATTTGAAACAAGAGCTAGACAACAAGAATTATTCGCATCACATAGACTGTATTTGTATTATTTGATGATCATAATAATAATAACAATAATAAAAATAATTATCTCATATACTATTCCTTATATTGGAAAAGGAAAACAAGTTACTGTATGTGCTGGGGAATTAAGATAATAAAGGAAATGTAATTTCAACCTGGACTGTTTCTTTAATTTTTGTTTGTTTGTTTGTTTGTTTGTTTGTTTTTTTGTTTGTTTTAGTGCCCAGTATCATCTACAGCTAAGTCGCCTTTGAAGAGCCCGGTGAAGAGACGCTCGTGTCTTTTCCCTCGACTGCACACTAGCATGGACGGCCAGAATGAGCGTCCTACACGCAGGTCAGCCCCACTGATGTACAGAAACACACTTACACTTGAATCAAAAATGACCGCCATTGAACTCAGATAATCATCAATAATAATTTAATTTTTTTCTAAACTCTAATTATGTTTCTATGTATTTTTTGACATAGTGCAGTTAATCCTTAGATTGCGAGCCTAATTCAGCCTGGAAGTGTGCTTGTATATCAAAGCACATATACAAGCATATGAATTTCCCCCTAAGAAATAAAAGTAACTCTGATGATTCATTCCACAGTTCAAAAATATTTGTATAAAAATAATTTATACGAAATAAAAAGTAAAAATAAAACAAATTAACCTGAACTTTACCTTTGATAAGAATGGCTGAAGTAGGACGAGAGAGGAGAGGAAGAGGGAGGGGGCTACTGTGTAGGGCGAGTTTCACACACACGCACACAAACACACACACTAACAGAATCGCTGCTCTGTCGGGAAAACGTCTTTAACAAGGAACCTCTCTTTTGACACTTCTCCCGCAAGTACTACACTTAGACGCAATTTTTAAAAAAATGCTTTGCATGTGCACGCACACACGTTGTCACAATGTTATAGTTAATAGTACACTCGCGTATGGATGTTGACTATAAGAGTGACGCATGTGCACCGAGACTGAGCATGGGAGGCGTTGACCCACAATCCCACAGCACGAGAGAGGATAGAACCATTGGCTCAGGTGTGATCACGTAACACTCGGTATATCAGGACCTTGCTCGTTTATCAAGTTAAAATTAATTGAAAAATGTTGCTTTGTTTGCAAAACACTCAGAGACCAAGTTACTCTCAATCCAAGGATCCACTGTATATA
>QMIH01000166.1:94026-190191 GCA_003987875.1 Clarias batrachus
TGAAAATATCATCATTATTTTATGTGTGGTGGTCTGGGAAAAGCCAGATTATGCTGTTGCTGAACTTTCTCAAATAAATGAATAAATAAATAAATAAATACATAATTCTTTTTCTGTCTACAACATATTTTTAAATCATGATGTGCTTTAGATGTCTTCTTTCATAATCATGTTGGGTTTAACAATCCAACAGTCAGTCTGCCTAAGGATAACTAAACCCTTGCTAAGTCAGATTTCAGTTTTTTGATAACTACAGTATATGCTCTATCAATACAGACTACAGAAGCCTAATTAACTGTGTTTATAATAAAATCCTGGCTGTGAAAATGTTCATAAAAGGACATGTGGGGGGTGGGGGTGGGGGGGGTCAGGGTAAGAAAGGAATCACATGAATGAGACTGATGATCCGGATGTACGGAATGACCAGGGTTTCACATCAAGGGAGTTTTTCTTCCCTGATCGGACAGGCTTGTTCCAGGACTCAAACTGTAAGAGCAGTTCTAGGAGCATGAGAAATCATTTTCACACATGAATTAGCTACCACATTGCATGCCGTTACCTTATTTTTTTAATGGCCAGGCAGTGCACTAGAAAATGTCACACATGGTGAAGCTCTGTATGTACCACCCACATACTGCAATATTTAATAATCGCTTTGCTGTGGAATGAAAAAGAAATGAGAAGAGTTCAGCAATAGAACCGCCTTTGATGCACAAAAGCTCTGAAGGATGCTATAAATCATGCCCAGTGTGCACTGAGACATTGTCAAACTCAGCTCAATGAGAAATGATTGCGTACAAACAGCCTTGCACTCACACTGTGAGGAAAGACACTGCTGAATTATTTCCTTTGGCTGTCCTCTTTTTACTCCAGTACGCTCTGTGATCAGAGGAGTCTAGACAACGGGAACCACTCGCAGGACGCTAAATCAGAGACTTCATCCAACCCCAGCTCTCCAGAGATCTGCTTGAGTAATGAGAGGTACTGTCACAAATCATTAAAAATGCACCCTCGTCCTAGAGTCCTATAAGTTATGTTTTTTTTTTTTCCTCTAGATGTGCTGTGACTTGCTGGCACAGCAAATCATATCTTATCATATTGCATCATGATATACAGTATTTGTGCTTATCTCCTATTGGATTAAATGTTTCACACATAAATTCTAATCTAACTTAATCTGAAGGATTCTGATTCTGCATATAGGGATTACAATTTAGATTTCATCTAAAATGTGACATGGATGTGTGGTTATTTATGGAAAGAACTTGAAAGAGGAGTAGTTCAAATGAAACAYTTTGTCCATTTCCTTAATGCTATGTACTTGAGTCTCTTTCAGTGTGAATTTATTGTACAAAATGGGACATAAAAAAAAGGTTAGATTATACCAATAGGGGTCTTTGAAGTGCTGTTTTAGAAGCAGTACGCACAGTCAAAACAGTAGGAATGTGACATACTGGATATGTTGTTTTCTTAGTGTACCTATGCAGACTGAATTAAGGGGGCCATCGTATACTGTACTTTGACTGTTAAGAAAAAGCATGAACAGATTTCTCATTAGTGCTGTTTAACATTATGTACTAATGAATTTATTTTACTTCTATGCGTCATTAAAATAGGGGGCATGGTGACTAAGTGGTTAGCACTGTTGCCTTGCACCTCCAGGGTTGGAGCTTCGAATATCACCYTAGTTAATTGTGCATGGGGTTGCCCCATGCTTGGTGGGTTTCCTCCAGGTACTCTGGTTTCCCAAGTTGCCTGTTTTCTACAGTATTATTACTGTAGGTATGAGCTTGTGCCGTGCAACGGGTTGGCGCCCAATCCGGGGTTCACCCCTAAGTTGCTTGTGGTACTGTAGGTTCTAGGCCCCTGTAACCCTAGACAAGATAAGTGGTAAAAATGAATGGTGGACTTTTTTCAAATATATTTTTTGTCTGTCTCTCCTGGCTGACTCTAGACCAACTCTGAAGCTGGAGGAATGCCCTCGAAGCCCAGAAATCTCTCGCTCTCCATCCAGCACAAGCAGCAGTGTGGCCGGAGATACGGATATACTTGAGGAAGGCTACCCTGTAAGTGTGTCTGAGCGTATGTGTGTGTCTTTGTGGTTTTCTGACTGCATTCATGGTTTAGTGTAAACTCTTTAAGCTTTGTTGTGATTGGTGTTGCACTTTAAAAGAGTGCAAGGAGTAATCTCTGTGTTCCTTTCTTTCTTTCTTTTTTTTCTCTTTTTACCTCTAGGTTTCCCCGAGTTTGTCACCAGTATGTAGTTCCGCTCTTGGTGTGGAGGGTCAAAGCGTAGGAACTCCTGTTATCATGTGCCGCAGTCCCACGGGTAATGAATTGCAAAGTCGAGTTGCTTTGTGATGGTTAAGAATGTATCAATTGTTTAATTTTTTTAAATAGTTTAGCTTTATAGGTTGGTTACAAATCAAAGAACATTTTCTAACATTGTTTTTGCTTTGTCGTAATAAAAAGACTTCAAGAGTAAGAATTCCCCCAGATCCAGCCTGAGATTTCGCTTCGACAAGCTGAGCCACTCTGCACCTGTAAGATTGTATTAAATAATTCATCAGTCCGTCGTACCTGTGTTGTTGCGGACTATGATGTAACTGGATTGTTGTCGTTTCGGAACAGGGGCACTAGTGAGCGGAGAATGAAACGAGAGACCAGGAGCACTGTGTGAGCCACACGTGAGCTGTGGAACAAGACAGCACACTGCAGAAGACGGAAGGACACTGGATTTAAGATATTGCTTAAGCTTGAGCTGCCTCCAAGACGGCATGAGTCATGAGATCACACATACACACGTCATATACACAAATAACACAGCATTATTAGAGCTTAGCAGTTTTATCCTGCCACTGATCCTGTTGACCTGAAAATCTTCAGCCTATGATTTTGATGAAGTCCCAGGTTCATGCTAGAGCTTTTTTATAGCAATAGAAAGTATTTGTTGAGACAGGATAGTAAGAGGTATACAGAACAACATATTTAATGCAAAGCAGAACGAGTATTCGAGACATCTTTGATACGTGTTCATGGTTTATGTTTCACTGTTCATGCATCGTGCTTTGCGGTCTTTAATAGTACAACTGAATGAGGTTTGAGTCCTTTTATCGTTCCTCAAATATTTCATTATGGTTGCTAAAAAACATGCAAGCATGAAAAAGCAGATGAAGCACCTTATTGCAGGATTTAACAAACTTTCTGCAGTCGGCGTATCCTCTCAGTGAGAACAAAACTCACTGATTCTCGTATCATTTCAGCACGGATTATTTTTAGCATTATTATATTATACAAATATTAAGTGCATTAAGCAAATATGCGCCTTTTTATTTATTGATTTTTTTTTATTCTGATTTTTTTTTATTCCTGAACGTCCAGTTACAATGGGTTAAAAAATGTTTCCATACTTTTGTTTGTTCTACTTATATTCAAAATATATACTTGGTTTCATATTTTGCAGCTTTAATTTAATCCATAAAATTTTAAGGGACCAGTCGCACTTAGAACTATAATAACTATAACGATATTAGTCTGAAGTGATCTCTACTGTCATAAACGTTCATAAAAGATTTTTTAATCTTTAGCCCCTCGGGTAAACACCACAAGGTCCCTTTGCTCACTGGATGCTGTGCTACTGCACAGCATCTGATTAAATCGGCGTCTCTGTCAATTAAGTACGTAATAAAACCTGACATTGATTATTTTTCCTATAACAGCATTTCCTGAAGTGTTCCTCAGATACCACAGCAATTTGCCAACCCGAAGAAATACTGTATTAAATTTATTGATTTGTAGTTACATTCAATCTTGTAGAACATCCATGAAACAAGATATTTCCTGTTATCACATATGTCACAGGAGGTATAAAGTATCATCAGATATACAGTACAGTACTTTTTCTCTCTTGAAGTTGAAAAGGCAGTTTCTTTGCAGACGTTATAAAAAAAATGCCACTAATACTAGAAACCTTACATAAATACGAAGTAAACATCACTTCAACGAATGTTTTGATATTTCAATTTAGTCTGTTTATAAAGACTTTCACAATCTCCCTTTGTCAAATTGAAAACGAGATTTTTCTTTCTTCGTTCACTGAAAAAAAAAATACACATATAAACATGTACTGTATAAAAGCATTTTAATTAAGAGCAGAATTTCCACTAAGTAAAATAGGTAAGCTGAACAACATGAAAATAAACAGTGGGAAATATTGGTATGTTTTGGTTAAGATAATTAAATGAAATTAAGTACAGGCCAGAATTAGTTTTAATGTAAAATTGAGACTATTAAACTTGCTGCAACAAATGCTTTTAGATCTGCTGTTATATAAATGTAATCATGTTCTGATCAATCAGTATCAAGCATTTCACTGCACCGTTGCATTAAAATAAATATATGCAACATATAAATAACTAAATAAATAACATAATAATAAGTATTGACATCCGTGACACTAGTACCAATACTAGTGACTCCAAAGAAAGTAAAATGGTACTAAGACCTCATGGACCACTTTAGAAATCAGCCTTTTACATCTTCTAATACAGATTTATTCAAGTTGCACAATGCTGTCTTTGATTTGGAGTAAGCTTGAGAATAGTATTGTTTGATTCAGAAATATACAACGAGCTGTTATCTTTTATGAAATTTTTAATGCCATATAGAGATATTATATGTAATAGGAAGAAATGCACTTGTTTGTACTATAAGGCCAGCACTGTATATTTTTTTTATTATTGTTGTTGTTATTATTATTATTACTTAAATAGGGTTTTGTTGATCACATAGTGTGTCAGTCCACACCTTGCACATGTTTACTTTTTTCATTGGTTTTACTGTATACTGCTTTTAAATGAAAAAGAAAACTTGGGAAAACTTTCCCAATTTTATGGTGGCATGGGAAAACCCTTCAATGTACTGCAAGCATTTTTGAACTGAATCAGCTTTCACTTTTACGTGTATCTCAACAACATGAAAAGTTATAGCACTTTAAAAATTTGCCAAAAAAGGAGAAAAATAATTTCATTCCAATCCCACCAAAAGATGCATTTCAACATTTCTGCTAAATTTCAATTCAGYTAAGAACTGATTCATTGATATGTATTAAAAGAATAAACTTACAATTGGAATGGAGTTTTCACTTTGATTATACGCATTATCCACATTGGTCTCTGTTTCACCTGAGGTAAAGGTCATTGCATTTAACTGCGAGACCATGCGAGCCATATTCACTCCAATGAGCTTTGTACATCAGTTGAAAAACAATCGCTGTTGAATTCAGTTCTGACTTTTACATTTTCATCACATTAAATCATTGAAACAGTTATATGTTCTGCATAGAAATGTAAAAAAAAAAAGAAATTGGAGTTTTATGAGGGGGGAAATCACATTTTTCATTCTGAATTCAGCTATGGTAATATCTGAGGTTTTTTCCCAGACCGCCACACAAATAATTTATCTTATAATATCTTGACTGACATTGTTATAAATACTATTACTATAACGAATTCACCAATATGTAGATTTATTAGATATACTGATATTAATTAGAACATCAGAATGTTGCTAGACTGAAGCTTGATGACTAATTCACGCAGACATTTAGCTCTCGACCATGGAGGCCCACTTATTTGCACAGGCTCAGGTTTTCTCTGTTGCCAACACACCTGATCCATTTTGTGAAGGCTATATTATATATTTTTTCTTCATAATTTGGGAGGAGGTTTAAATKAATCAATTACAGTATATGTTACTGTGAGCTGACAGTAGCTGTCAGTGTTCATTGACTTTGGTGCATTCATGTCATCTAACTGTTTGGGTATATATTGTAATCACATATTTATTTTATAGATAGATATCCTTGAAAGATATCCAGGCGATAACAGGCGGCACGGTGGTGTAGTGGTTAGCACTATCGCCTTGCACATCAAGGGTCCAGGTTCGATTCCCATCTCTGTGTGCATGGAGTTTGCATGTTCTCAAGTCAAGTAAGACTCCCCATGCTTGGTGGGTTTCCTCCCACAGTTAGGTTAATTGGCGTTCCCAAATTGGCTGTAGTGTGTGTGTGCCTTGCGWTGGATTGGCACCCTGTCCAGGGTGTACCCCGCCTTGTGCCCTAAATCTCCTGGGTTATTCTCCAGGCCACCGTGACCCTGAGAACAGGTTTAAGCGGTATAGATGATGAGTGCGTGATATCCTTAAACATTACAACTACTGACCAGTTCTATTTTGATTCATAAGTGTGCAATTTGCAATTTAAAAGAAATGCTTTTCTGTTCTGTTGATTCGATGAAGTTCAATAAAACAACATTTTGTTGCTAAATTGCTTGAAGCTGTGATAAATAATAGTGATTTAAGTACTGTGAATATTAATATTAATATTAATATTATCACTTCTGGATGTGGCTGTCTTTGGAGCAGAGAAAACTAAACTCCATAGGGAAGTAAGCCTCCTGGACCAGAGTTACGAGTGTTAAAAAGAGTCATTTGCCATCCTTAAAATAAGCAATTTCTCTCTAATTACAACTTCAACTTCAATCTAAGAAATCTCACTTTCTTAATTAATTGAATTGCAGTAATACAGCATTGTAATTTTATAGGGATTTTCGAATAGATCCCTTCCGTTTGGGAAACTATGAAGTCAATACAGTTGATGGCATTGTATGGCTATAAGAACACCTGCTATGAAAATGCATTACATGGTGTTGTGGAGGGGACATTTCAGTTTCTTACAGTCTAGGTAATTCCTCTGATGTTTTATTTCACAAAGATATATTTAGTTGTATGTTTATGACTACTGATTTTCTTGATTAAGAATTGTATTTTATATTGTTTTGATCTTTATCCTGTATAATTTTGTTAGAAGAACACAAATTTACACAATGTGGTTCACTTGACTTGAATATTTGTGGTACAAAGTATTCATTGAGTCCCAGTTAATGTATTTTGTTTGTATGGTAAATAAATAAAATATTTTATAATAACATTTCCACCAATTATCATTTTTGTTAATCTGTATTTTTATGTGATTTTCATGTGAAATACAGTACATGTGAGCTCTGCATTTTTAAGTGACGATGGTGAATTACAGTTTGATGCTTTTTTTCAAATCCTGAGCAGGAAAAATCTATTAAGTCTTCTGATATGTATAGCAATTCCAGCGGCACAGTGACTAGCAATGTCGCCTTGCACCTCTAGGGTTTTAATTCACGCCTTGGGTCTGTGTGCATGGAATTTGTGTGTTCTCCCCATGCTTGGTGGGTTTCCTACGGGTACTCCCGTTTTCTCCCACAGTTTAAAGATATGCAGATTAGGCTAATTGGCATCCCCAAATTGCCTGTGGTGGTTGAATGAGAATGTGAGAATGTGTGTGTGTGATGTGTGTGTGTGCGTGCTTACGTGTGTGCGTGTGAGTGTGTGTGTGTGTGTCCTGCAATGGATTGAATTAACACAACTTGGTTTATTGTTTTTCTTTAAAACCCTAAAATAAAGGTGGTGATTTAGATTACTTGTATATATACATAAAACACAACCTTATATATATGGTTGACTGAATATTACAGAGATTGTCTAATGTGCAACTAACCYTAAATGGTGGCATCTCATGGGTAAAGTATCAGATATTTAATAGATATTATTTAGCTCTACATTACTATAATCCAATTTTTCTTACCTCGAAAAGTGGAGGTTGGGGGAACATTTCCAGGTGGAAACAATAACTTAAAATGGGAGGGGAAATWAAAAAAAAGGAAAATCCCACACAGAAAATAAAGTTCATAGTAGTAATTAAACACAGAAACAGAATTTAAAATAAATTTCTTCTTATGCATGTATGCATAATAATGTGTATAAGCCCAACACCTCCAGGCTTTGGGGATATGATTCTTGCCATTGGTCTGCGTGTGTGTGTATGTGTAGTTTGCACGTTCTCTCTGTGCTTTGTGGGTTTTCTCTAGGTATTCCGGTTTCCTTCCACAGTCCAAAGGCTGTAGTCTGACTGATGCATATCAAAATTGCCTGTCGTGTATGACTGTGTGTGGTTGTGCCTTGTGGCCCGAGTTCCCTGAAAGAGCCTCCTACACATGTATGGAGAAAARGGCCTTTATTTGTTATATTATTCACATTTTTATTTTATTCACAAATAAACAGCAAAATGTTAGGAAGCTAACAGTGTCAGATTGGCAGTGTTGGGCTTGAATTTAGTAACCAAGGTCCTTAATAATTCTCAATTAAATTTTCTTGTCTTAACATTGTCTTTATATCTGTATAAAACCGTTATTTATCTACATTAACATTAATGCTTATTGCATTACATGCTTACTTCATGTCAGTGAGAAACTATGTTCTTACAGTAAGTATAACACAGTATGTTTGCCTTCTCCTGTCAAAAACAGAAATTACGTGGCCTTTGAAGGCATCATTTTAATTCGGGAACCTTTAATTACACTAATCTGAGAAGCCACTGAAGGAAGCATGACGCCAACAGGTGGCCTGTTCTCAGAGGCAGTGCGCTAATCACGCTGCGCCGTCGCAACGCTCTGGGGTTTCGCTCGGAAGCGCGTGAGCTAGCAGAGCTAACTAGTTCTGGATTCACTTACTTCAAATGAAGAAGAGGTTTAGCATATGAGCTAGGTCTCTCATTAGCTAGCCTGTTACGTCATGGCGGCTGTTCGCAGTTTGCGGGTTTCTGTGAAACATGAAAGCGCGTCGGACCGGTCTGATTCGGATTCCGACTCCGATTCGGACCGGAATAATCGTGAAGCGGAACCTATGGAGGTCGAGGAGGGAGAGCTTGAGCTGGAATCTATTCATGTTCGACGAAGTTTAAAGGAATTGTTGCCGGTAAGCTAGGTAGCTTTGGCTAACTCATGGGAGTACGAGGACGCTTTGCGCAGAGGCCTTCGAGCCGCGCTGTTGCGTAGTGTAAGTGTCCGGTGGTTGGTGCGGGATGGGCGGTAGAATCTGTTTATGAAAAGCGCTTCCAGATCAGCAGTGGCCAGCCATTGTTTACTGTTAAGTCATTGTATGTTGTACTTGATATACTTTTTATTTACAACATATTTACCGAGTTGCCAGTCGCTCTATAATATAATTTTACGTTACTTGCTAATGTAGCTAAACAGCTAGCTAGTCATAATGGTTAAGTGGCAGCTGCATGGCAGTACAGTACAGTACCACGTTAGGTTCATAAAAGAAAAGTGATCTTAACTCTTATGCAAACGTGTTCTCAGGATTCGTTATMATATCCATAGCTACTATAATATTAATTAACGACATATGTCACCCCCCAATGGATAATGTTGTATGGAGATGCCTTTTATTCATGACAGTGAAATGTAACACAGTTGCCTGGGTAATCTGTGTTGACCTTTTCTCAGGACACAAGCCGGAGATATGAAAACAAGGCAGGCGCTTTTATTACTGGCATCGATGTTACATCCAAGGTATCTCTCTCAGTCTCACACAGTTTTAGCAGACAAAAGAGCCACTCAGATTGTTGGCTGAGTCCTAGTCTTACGTTTGTGTGATCATTCCCCCCAGGAAGCAATTGAGAAAAAAGAAAAAAGAGCGAGGCGATTCCACTTTCGTGCAGAGGACAATGTCGCTCAAAGAAATGTGGTGCTGGACAGGGAGCTTATAAAAAAAGGTAAGTGTATTAACCAACTGGTTCTGAACTGCAATTGCATAATGTTTCTTCTGTCTAGTCCGTGGTGTTGAGCAATATTATCATGATACTTTGTTCCCAATTCGATTAAAGTTGCGGTTCTAYAAGTGTCACAATCTTATAAACATCCCAATTGAATAATTATTTTTTTCTCAATTTTGTTACAAGTTTAAACCTTTAAAGTTTATTGGTTAGTTAAATGTATCTCAATCCTTATAACATTTGCTCAGAGTTTGGAGAAAAAGGCTGATCGCTTTTAACGTATGCAATTTTTGATAATGTAGCGCCAAAAAAGGCTTCTGCGCTCCGTACAGAATTGTTTATAACTGAGGCTGATTGGTGGATCACCGGTCACGGCCAGTCAAACTGAAAACCAGCCAGTTCTGGTCACTGACCGATCAGCCCATTAATCTTTATTATAAATGTAAAAATTATTTTGATAAAAATCTATTTTGCAGTGAGTGTTGTGCCACACAAGAATCACGATTCATAACTTAATTGATCAATCCTACCCCATCTCTACTGTTCACCCAAGCATTTCAGTAATGGCGAAACAACACACTATAAGATATTTGTCCATAATTAAAATCGCGGGTTATTTGTCCACTGTTTTTGTTCAGTTTCATACAGTTACTTGTATACACACACAGGCCACATTCTCTCAGCCCAGAAGGTTGCGAAATTCCTGTTGGCCACGGCAGAATGCCCTATTAATTTTTAGAAACCACTGAGATGTCTTGCTTCTTTCTTATGGTGTCCTTGTAACAATGTAATAAAAATTATCGACATCTATTCAGATGTCATCAGTTAAAATCATCAACACTTTATCCCATACCCCACTGCCTGGGAGTGATGTACATTATAAAACGTGTGRAAAAAGCCATTACTTCACTATTACATCAAGATTTTCACCATGCACCATGTCAGTGGAATTAGTTTACTTCACACTTTTTGGGTGGTGTGCACTCAACCTGTCAGAACATGCTACTAGCACTTTATTTATATACAAAATGCTGTTGTTGCCTCAGTCAATTTTGCACCCTGGTTTCAACTAAGGTATCTTCATGTCAGTGATTTACCTTAAAATAAGGTAAAATAGAATAAAATTGTAATGACATACTATGTTCAACTTGCTCATTTCAGTCATTTATAATCAGTGTCTTTACAATGAATGGCATATAATTTAGAGGATGATGAGCAAGGTCATAAATGCATAGGATACCTTTGGTTCCTGATTTATTACATGCTTCTTGGCATGTACAGTGATTGCTAAGTCGCCTCTTTGTCCCTTGTAGAACTTAAATGYCTTGGTGCCCCTTCTGTTTGTAGGACATTCAAGGCAATTACAGCAGTACCTTTGGGGACATGAAATACCTGTCCATGCCCTTCATAACACTTGACATGGTCATTTGTCCCTGCACCTATCTAGAGCAACATATATTTTTTCTCATTTAAAAGTTAAGGGCTAAGGCCCCAGCACAAGGGCCTCTTAGTCCCAGCTAGGTGGAGTTTGGATTTGAACCCTCAACCTTCTGATCAGTAGCCCAACATGGCATATTACTACCCATTCAGATTGAGTCACATCCCTCGGGGATGACAATAACGAACATCCTCTGGGGGACAAAAATGTAACTCAAAAATGGTGACATGATTCTTGTGATAATTAGTCARTGGTCTATTATTGTTATACCTGTGTGAACTTGGTGGTTGTGAAAAGTTTTTATGTTATTGTAGCATGTTGCTAGCGCATTTACAATGTCACTGGGCAAAGAATTTGAAATACATGTTTGGCTCAAAGTTATTTGATATGGAATGCATAGCATGGACAGTGAACCTTATAACCTTGTTTAAAAAGAGTGTACAGATGAGTAGGTGAGAGAGCTGGAGAGACTTTAATGGTTCAATGCACTGCTGCATCAGTCACTTTAAGTAGAGCAAGGTTAATTGCTACTGCCTCCACTATCAGCAGGTAGTCAAATGGCATTTTGGATAACATAGGAAACCAGTAAGCATTCTGAAATGCAACATGTTAGTCGTTAAAGTCATATGCTGACTGCTGTGTCTAATAAACATTTTTCCAGCTTAACTCCTGCTTCATTTTTTCAACAATTATTAATTTACCGTCTGCCTCCTTTAGTCTTAAAGTCATTAGGCATGTCTCCTATGGTGCTGTGTGCGCTTCATTGCTGGAGGCAGCAGCTGCTGCTGCAGGCTTTATTAAATTGTAAGTCAGGCTTTGCTAGTARTAAGGGATAATTTCTGGTTGGGCTTTTTTTTATTGCTTCAGATTTCAAGGGGACTGGGACGGTCAGAAATTCCATCTAAGTCTTCTCTGTGGCAATGCTTTAACAGTTTTGTTTATTAATCTGACAGGAAATTTGATAACTTAATTATACTGTTTTGGTTCTGTGTTGTGATGAATGCCTGGATCATTCTAATTCTGTTTAAGATCCCTTGGTTGTTTTAACAGTTTACTTTCAAAATACATATTAGATATGCAGCCTCTTTTACACTGTTCATCTGTAGTAAGATTAAGCCAGATTAGATGTTAGTTGAGTGGTAGRAAATTGTCAGTTTGAAGCAGTTTGCTTGGGCAGGAGTGAATAAGGCACTCTTGCACAACAAAAGCAAGTGTTGATCAACAAATCTAGGTTGAGTGTGAAAGTGCTCTGGGTAACATGCAATACATGTCATCTCTGGTGCAGTTTATTTGCAGCGAGAATAAGGTACAGAAAGTAAACCAAACAAAATATGACCCAAACAATCAAGCTAAGGGATTTAAATTTATGGTGTATTTTAGATATTTGAGCTATAAATCAAGAAACAATGCATACAGTTTACATATTTTTAAACGATAATTTATTTATTTATTTATTTATTTATTTTTTTTGCAACAACATTTATAACCAAACTATTAAGACACATTTCCATCCCTACCCCTATCTTGCGTAACATAGTGTGCAAGTCATACACACTACAATGGCCATGTCATTTCTGTGCAGAGAATTCCCATTCTAATAATAGCAACTGGCTATTATAGCAACAAAGTGTTGTTTAGGATAGGTGTGCCTGGTGATAATCTGGCAATAATCTGGCAACTTGCTGTATGGGAAATAAAATAACTGTAAATTGTCATATCTTAATGAGCATGTTCTAAATTATTCAAGAATTTTAAAAATTATTTAAACTGAAACCTTCAATTCTCGCTCTCTCCTTATAGCAATTCCCAAGATCCGACCGGAGGCCTTGCATGTGAGTGGTGTGGATGACATGAGCACGCAAGATATTTTCAGCTACTTTCAAGAGTATCCTCCTGCACATATTGAGTGGATAGATGATGCTTCATGTGAGTTCAGTACCAAGTAGAATCAACTATTTTATATNNNNATATTGCTAAAATGTTTCAGAATGTAGATGTTATGAATGCTGAAACATTGTACAATATGAATTTTTAGGTAATGTAGTTTGGCTGGATGACATAACTCCCTCCAGGGCTTTGATTAACATGAGTCGGATGCCTGACAAAGAAGACTCTAATACTGCTGATACCAAAACCACTGACCTTCCAGTCCAAGAAGAGAGAGGTTAGTCTTCTTAGTCTTTTAAAGTTCTGGTCTTGTTTACAAGGTTATATCAAATATATTTTGGCTTATTGTACTTTTCCTCACTTTTGACTGAAAGTTGGATTTCCTTAGTGAATGTTTTTTCTTCTTCTTTTTTTAATAGTAAGGCGAAATCATGGTTCGGATGATGATGAAGAGGAAGGCGAGGTTGATGATGACGATGTAGTGGGGAAGGCAGACAAAAGCAGTGACGACAGTGAAGGAAAAGCCAGTGACAGTGAAGAGGAAACAGAGAAAAAAACTACTCACGAAAGTTCCCCGGTAAATATATTGCTCATACAATTAAAACTGGTTTTAACCCGATTTTTGAGAAGGTCTAATTGGAATTTATGGTTGATGTTTTCTGTGGTSCACAGACAGACCAGCTGTCTCAGGCAGAGCAAGAGTCTCTGCTCCGCAATGACTTGCGCCCTGCGACCAAATCATTCAAAGGCAACAAGCTGTTCCTGCGTTTTGCCACACATGGTGAGGACTTGTTGTATAGGAACATTTCCTTTGTTAAACTTTGATTCTAACATTACAACGAATATGCATAATTAGTTTCTTTTCAGTAATTTAAAAAAGATGAATTGGCAACTGTGTGTGTAAAATGTGTTGCCTTAGTCGCACGGTTTATTACTAGGACAAAACTGCTTTCAGAGCATCTGAGAGGACATGCAATAACATTTTAATTTATCAGATGATAAAAAGGAGCTGGGTGCTGCAAGGAGAAGTCGGTACTATATGAAATATGGCAATCCAAACTATGGAGGCATGAAGGGCATCCTCAGTAATTCTTGGTAAGATGATTTTCCTTTGGGGAGATTGCCTCACTCAGTTACTTTTAACATGTTTAGAATGAAATCTAAATGAATTGTTGCAAAATTTTGCTTTGACGTTTTACCAGTTTTAACTTGCTGTTACTTTGATGTATTTCTTTAGGAAACGTAGATATCATACACGAAGAATCCAGCGCGATGTTTTAAAGACCAAAAAGCCCTTAATAGGAGACAGCATGGGACACACTCCACCATACACACACCGACATTCAGGTACGAGTCATATTTACACACGGGCCGAGACAGCTCTGATGGATTTCTGCCATCTCCTCTGCCAGAGATGAATTTGCTTAGTCATTCAGTCTTGTCACTTTGTTAATCAATCCCATAACATGGATCTTTTAATTTGTCAACACCACTTAGCTGACCCATTTCTATTTCTAATAACAGCTGATCTAGTGAATCTACCAGAGGAGCCCATAGAAGAGGAAGAGGAGGAGGAGGAAGATGGTGAGGAAGACATGGATGCTGATGACCGAGTCGTCGAGTATAGAGACAGGGAACGAGGGTCTCAACTCGGGGAAGGGGGTGTCCGTAGCCGTCTCGGGGGCTCTTTCTCTGAATCCTCGGATTCGGATGAAATGGACTATGACCTAGAGCTCAAGATGATCTCAACACCTTCGCCTAAAAAGAGCATGAAGATGACCATGTATGCGGATGAGGTTGAAAATAACCTCAAGACCATCAGGTAACAAGGTTTAAAGAATAATCTCTTTTTAAGTGAAAAAGAAAAACGCATTTAATAGAATAAAAATCTCTTTTTCTAGAAATTCCGTTCGGAGTGACACGGGCTCATCTAGTAGCAGTATACGGAGTCGTATTGGTAGTGGTGTGACCAAACCTACCTCAGAAAAGGTGACAGATGTCAGGCAGTTGCTGGAGGAGAAAAGACAGGGCCTTTCACAACAGGGTACACGCCCCCCTGTGCCCTCTACTGGAAAGACTGGTGAGACAATACTTCGGTGATCATTTTTGAAAATGCAATCAGAATCATTCTTATTCATTGAATAAGAACCTATCTATAAAGAGAACACTTCTCTTCTGTAGATGTGAGACAGAGGTTGGGGAAGAGGCCGCACTCTCCAGAAAGGCGCCGATCTGTCTCCCCTGTGCCTCCAAGAAACACAGCTGCTCGAAGAGAACCTCTTACTGATGTTCACAGCAGGCTCGGGACGACTAAACATGAACCACGGGTCCCCACTAAAGACAAAAAGTCTGGTAAGACGACAGTGCAAGACGCATCCTGATGGTCAGTGTACGTTATACTTTTCTGATGAACGCGCTGTTTTTTTTTGTTTGTTTTTTTTTTGTCAGGTCTGTGGAGCCGCCTGGGGCCATCAAATAAAAACGTCCAAAGTGATGGCAAGCTTTCTGGCAGGCTAGGAAGCAACGTGTCATCCTCACGTGGGAGCCGGCAGAGAGACGAAGCAGACTCTGATGGAGTAGATGATTCCGAGAATGAGGATGAGGATTCACAGCTGCAGAAAATGTGGGGGGCGATGATCAAGCAGAAGGAGCAGCGGTCCAACAAAATGAAGAAAAGCCGACTGGACAACCTTCCATCACTGCAGATCGAGATCAGCCGAGACAGCAGCAATGGCTCTGACAGTGACTCTTGAGATGGAATAAGAGACTGAAACTAGAAGGATAAGGAGGAGGAAAAGAGAGAAAATCAAATGCTTCTGACTTGTTAAAAAGATGCTTACAAGTAGATAGCTTTACTCTCTAACTCTCTAGTCCATACATGGATCCTGCCAAAATCCTATCTTTTTCTCTTTTTCTCTAAACACACCTAACAGACTTGACTCTGAAGGAGTCCCCTGCCAAAAGAGACAGAATACTAGAGTTTTTTTTTTTTGTGTTTGTTTAATCTTAAGAAGGATCAGTGTGGAAGAAATGCAGTTTGGGCCTGCCTTTAAAGGAGCAGTTAGTAATTTTTAGGCCCGTTGCTACCTACATCTTCTACTCCATTGCAGCGTTATAATTTTTTTTTTTTTTTCTGCAGTATCGTTTTAACTGATTTGTTCAGGTCTAGAAATTAATTTTAAAGATTACAAGCTGCTCCTTTAAATGAGTTTAAATGGCTGCGATATTTACAAGACCCATGTATGTTTTATGGCGCATCAGGCACCAGGTTGAGAATAAGGTTTCTATCTAAAACAAGCAAAACACTGCAATCTCTAGGAAGTATTTTTCATGAATATATTGTCAGTAGCAGCAAATAATGTTGCCATCTCACAGCTCCAAATCCCTAGGTATGTCTTGAGCTTGGGATACGGTGGGGGTGGAGGGTTGTGGTTTTCCCCAGTGTGTTTTCCCTTTCCTTCCAAAAACMTGCCACTCAGTGCTCCAGATAATGTTGTACATGGTGCCCTGTAAAAGAACTGGATATATTCCTACTTTTTTCCAGTGTTCCTGGGATAAGCGCTAGATTCACAACTTCCTTGACCAGGATAAATGAATCTGGTTTTATGTTAGGAGTGCCAAATGGCACTAGATGTGTTATATTTTGTAGTTTGGAATTAGCTTGGGATATACTTATTTCATTGGTGCACATCAAACAGACCAGGTCTTGAAACTAGTCTGGAGCACCAGAGTCCAGTAACCTTTAGTGGTTTTCCTGTTATCGTGCAAAGTCATGAAATTTCCTACTGGCTGAATACTGACCCTCCACTACTACAGCATTCATGTCCATCCCTGATAGAGGTGCATACACTAGGCGCATTAACACCCATGTTGATTGGAGCTGTTTAGAACTAAAGGTTCACCACATTGTAGCCAATGAATAAGTTTTGCAAAAAATAAAACTGGTCTACATTCCATATTGTATGTGGTCAATCAGCTCAACAAGCAAGGAAAATGAATTGTATGTGCAAATAAACATCTTTTTACACAAATCTGTAAAATATCCTGTGCACTTCTTCTTCAACTCAAATTATATATTTTATCATAAAAGGTATTGTGGTTTATAATTAATGTGTTTGTTTTTCTACAAACTAGTTTCTTTTTCATTTTGTTCAAGAGAAAGACTTTGTATAGAATTATTGTAATTATCAGACCGCTGTCACTCACTCACTCATTCACTTTACCACTTGGACTGTACAGTATGAATGGGAGTCAGCAGAGACCAACCGATTTGATGATACCTAGATGGCGATTTGATCTGTATTGCGAATATATAAGTATAATGATTTTATAAATATCCTAACTTTATATTTATTTTGTTTTGATTCTACGCAAACAGCAAATAATAATCCATTGCAGGGCACATGCACGCACACTCAATCACACACATGCTATGGGCAATTTGGAGATGTCGATTTGCCTAATCTGCATGTTTTGGACTGTGGAAGCAAACCCACCAAGTATGAGGAGAACATGGATACTCAAACCTGTGTGAGGTGCAAGGCCACCGCGCTGACCCAGTTAAGGTCATAACAAGCTAAAATATCTGAAATGTTTTTTTTTTCTCTGAAATGTTTAGTTTTCGGGTTGGGTACAGATTAGTACCAAGAAGGACTACATGTAGCATTGCTGATGTGTCCAGTTTTAATTCCCTTCATTTATGAGTTTACAGAGAAATCTTGCAGAACTAATTAATAACCTGAGGAATTGGCAATGTTAGAAGTTATTCTTTTAGATGTTTAGAGTGACATTTATGAAAGAGGTAATCAGTGTGAGTGGTTTATAACTCAGAAATTACGCTTTCATTTAATGTTAATTTTGTCTCCTGAGGATAAGTAAGGTAAAAGAGGGAGATGCACATTTCACTTTTAGACTCTGGAAATTTGGAAGCTGTGACTTCTAATCTGATGTCTGTGCAAGTGGATGATATTCTGTATATGACGAAATATGTGGCTATCACTTTCGCCTTGCACCTCCATGGTCTGGGTTTGATTCCCACCTTGGAGTCTGTGTGCGAGGAGTTTGCATGTTCTTCCTGTTGCTGGTTGGTTTCCTCTGGGAAAGACGTGCAGGTTAGGCTAATTGGCAATCCCAATTATGTGTAAGTGTGTACCCTGTGATGGATTGGCATCCCATCCAAGGTGTACCCTGCCTTGTGCCCTACGTCTCATGAGATAGGCTCAGATGATTGTGGCTTAAATAAATATCAGTCAGAAAAACTGGAATAACATTATAGTTAACAATACTGGAAAAACATAATATTAATAATATATAGTTTATTTGAGAAAGTACACGTACTATAGGGTAAGAACTTTCCCAGAGAAGGACTTTGGTTTTCCTCCATTGTAAAAAAAAAAAAAAAACATTAGTGAAGACTTGTATTTTTAAAAAAAGGGGGGGGAGGGGGTTCTGTTATTAATGCGTAATGGACTTTTAATTTGTTTCACAATATTGTTCGCGGGGAGGAGATCTTTTTCTTCTTGGTGTTTACTGGCGGCTGGTATCCACTACGTTTGCATTACCGCCACCTTCTGGTCATGAGCTCCCTCATCTTCCTTTCAGTATAAATCCTCTTTCCCACAAACCTCCCTAAGATTTGAAAATGTGTTTTTTGCATATATTCGTTTTGGGAAAAGGGGCTCTGACTTTTTTTTGGCAATTAACCGGGTTATGCTTTTTGCTACATATCCTATACACAAGTCCAAATTTAAAAGAAAAAGGCCTTTTATTTGTTTCCATGCAGGATGTAAAATATTATATTGACTGAATTTTCTCTAGTAAAAAAAGAAAAAAACTGTTAACACTTAGGATAATTAACCAATGATATGTATTCTTAAGATTCTATTTTCTTTGTATACTTTTTATTTTATTTGTATTCTGTTTTGCAATCAACCCAAAATATCTGACCTAATTTTGGGTTGAGCCCATGACATGCATAGTGAATATTTTTCAATGAGATCTAGAAGTATACCGAGTTTGAAATGTATACATGCAAATGTGTATGAGCTACTGTTGGTACTGTAACACTGAAGCTTATTTCGGGCAGAAGGGGCGTGTCCAAATTCAGCGCCACTTCGAGGCATGTGTCGGTTCCCTGAGAGTCACGTGAACAGCGTCAATCGAAGCCTCGTAATTACATGACTAAATTCATTAATCATTATTAATTTTTTTTTGTTTTTTATTTTGTTTTGCATTTTTCAATGTACAGTAGACATTTGTCTACTAATACAACAAGCCCTCAAATGAAGCTTCATGAAATTAACCTTTTTATGAAACTGTTGGCTGGGAAGCCTCGACACATAAATTAGGTTTCACCTCACCATCACTAGTATGAGTTATGTAGCAAAATCTCCCGTGAAGGCCCTGAAATATTTATGCATCCTAATGGTAGCAGATTCCAACCTGTGTGCTGATTTTCATGAGTTTTTGAGCATGTTAAAAAAAAAAAACAGAATGGCCCAGATCTTTGGGGGGGGGGGGGAGATCTTCTTAGGAAAAACAACAACAACAACAACAACAAAAAACATAATAATCCTTAGAAGAACAAAAGAGGCCCTTGCACATTTATATCATCATATTCATGTCGTCTTGTGCTGATGTCATAGTGCTTAGGCCATAATTAGTTAATTAATTATATTTATTTGTATAAGTGGATGCATATATGTTTGTAATCTATCCACTGTTTTGCTTTGATTTTTTTTTTAATTGTCACAAAATCTGTAAAAAAAAAAATGGATCACCAGAATATTTCTAAAATCGTGATATTTACAGAATTACAATATAAACCAAATCGGCACCTGGGTATTGTGATAATATCGTATCCCGTAAAATTTAATAAAAAAGTACCAGCTTAACTGTTAGCCAATTTGAAGACTTTTATTTTGAATGTAATGGCATAAACCTACCGGAAGGTTAACGTCTCATGTTGAGTCCTTACTGGCTAAACAAAAAGTAGATTTCCGGTATCATAAACGTTTATATTTAATTACTCGTTTCAGTATCGGGACTGCTTCGTGATGTTTAGCAACTAAGCTAGGCTGCTAACTAATGTAAAGTAGCTCAGTCAGAATGATGAAATGGAGAGTAGAGTGCTAGTAGTGATTACTCTGACCTGTTGGCTTTGGAGTTAGCGGTTGGTGTGTGTGTGTGTGTGTGTGTTAAAGTGGCCGGGATGCTGCAGGCACCGTATAGCGGTCCTGAGCGCGATAAGCCTCTCGTCAGGCTGCCTTTCACCGTGTTCATTGTAGGAACCGTGTTTCTGCCTTTGCTCGGCCTCATCATCAGCGTTGTAGTTTCACTTCTTTATAACTACAACGAAGCGACCTACACTCACTGTCAGGTGTGTACACTGTCATGTTGTCATCAAGTATATCAGCTCTTATCCAGGGGAACTTGGGCGAGTGGTGTACATGGTGTGTGTTTTAGAGGAAAGTAGCTACTAACGCTCAGAGAGTGTCTAGACTAATGTGTATATCAAAGTTGTCTGTACAGTCGATTGTTTTCCTCTCTGAAATGATAAGGGAAAACTGGTCGTGACTTGAGAGGAATATTTATGAGGTACTCATAAACCCAGGTTGGTGTATATATATATATATATATATATATATATATATATATATATATATATATATATATATATATATATATATAACCACTCACTTACTCACTCATCATCTATACTGCTTAATCCAGGTTGCCAATACATCGCAGGGAACACACACATATGCACACTCGTTCATCCACTACGGGCAATTTGGGAACACCAATTTATTTATTTTTTTAATGCACTATATAACTATAAATACTGATTTTCCTTCTTTATCTTGATATTTTTTTGTTCTTTAATGGTGGTTGGAATCCAGTAAGTTGGTTACATGACCACCAGCTGTAGGTCTCGTTCTCTTATTCCCGGCATCTTAATTTATTTTCCTTTAAAAGACTTCTAATGCTTCCTCCCCTGAACTGGTCTTGACTTGTTCTGTGTCTTGAACTCTTTCTTTTCAACACGTTTCCCCTCTCAGTACCACTCAGCATCTAGCCGGAGTTCTGTATGTTGCACCACCACCACCACCCCCCATAGATCTCTCACTTCCTATATCCCTTGAGTTATCTTTGCATTGTTTATGTGTAAATGTGGACTTTTTCACTATTATACCTAGATGTGAGTTCTGCTGCTGTTGTTTTTTTTTTCACTAACCATTTAAGTGATCTCCGATCATGAGTCTTCAAATCTTTTTCCGACCACATTTCTCCCCCCAATATGATGGTTCAGTACTATCCTTTCAGGTTTTAATAATATAAATGTGCAAATAATTGTTTAAAGAAAAGCATAATTTTAATAAACAAATATGCTCACTAATTTATAGTAAAGTGTGATAGCATAGTACATACCTTTGTTATAACCGATTCAGTGCTGAGTGCACATGTTTCCCAGTGGTGCAACAGAAAAGCATTTTTCTGACTTTACATTATCAAAAGTCGCACACGTTAAAAATCACACCTGTACATGTGCTCACAATTTGAGGCAGTAAGATGTGATTCTTTCTTTATAATCCTACAGGTGCTGCACTCTAAATTATTCACACACTAGTGTCCCCTGTGGTAGGAATGAATTATTGGCTATGTTTGTTTCGAAATAATAACTATACTGGTTGACGGATATAAGTGCTGTTCAGTAAAATTATACGTATTTTTTGTTTAATTCAATTTTAAGTTAAATGTTAAACTTTTGCATTTGAAGTTAGTTTGTATTGTTTAAATCATGCTCTTGGTGTTTAAGTGAGAAACCTAATATAAGGAATGGGCTTCATTTCATTACTCACGTTCAGTTCAGGAGTAAAGTTGTTGAATAGGCTAAAGGTATATAGCTTTAGAGTTTGACAAATTTTTTATTATTTTAAAGAATCATGTTCTTAAAACTGTTTCAGTTTTTTTTTTTTTTTTTTAATAAAATCAGTGTACTTACAGAATACCGATACTAAGACCCCCTAGGTGTCGTGATCTTATCCTATTGGGTGGTAGGTGTAGATGAAGTTCTGTTGTGATTAACTATTTCACACATGCTCCTTTGGGATTTTATTTTTAACCCGATTGATCAATACAGATCAAACCACCTACTGTTTTTCACCAAGCTTAGTGATAATTTGATTGTAGTATCATCTAGATCCATTAGAAGCATTAGAAAAAGCTTTGCCTACTGTTTCTTTCTGTTTCTGAAAGAAGTAGTTTCTGTGAACCATGTGCCAAACATATTTCTGCATTAGTTGTTACTAGAAAAATTATAACATTTTCAAGTGAGTCTGCTAGTACAATTGTCAGAGAGAGCTGTGTTTATCAGTAAACTAATAACCACCACTTCACCTCCTGAAGTTTATGTTGTTGTAAGTCTAAGCAGAGTTTTCAAAAAGTTAATGACACTTCTGGCTGTTACCGAATCACCAGACACAGTTCTCACCCCCCAGGTTTCATTCTTTTTGTAGGTCAACAACTACCTTCCATCCATTAGCGCAGCCATTAACCTCACACCGCAGCGCTACATCTGGCGCTTCTGCATCGGCCTGCACTCGGGCTCACGCTTTCTGACAGCAGCGGCTTACTTCAATTTTTACAATCTGCGCTTCGCCAGGCAGATCATAGAGAAGCTTCTGGGCGCCTTCACCCTCCTCTGTGCGGTAACTGAGAACACCAGCCTGCTCCTGCTCACCTACGTCAGTTCTACTGAAAACTACGGTGAGTGCCGTTTGGGTAAATGTTCTACTCGCTCTCCTGTGGCTGTGAACAAAATCATTGGTACAAGCTATTTTTTTTATTTATTATTTTATTTTTTTTGGTAAATAAAAATTTCCACTTTACTAGAACAAGCAATGAAATTAGAGAGAAGGCATGTCAAATCTGCTTTTTTGAAATGAAATGAACAAAACGCAGTTAGTTTTACTGCTCACTCAAACACTTGTTGCTGTTTAATATGTATAAATATTTTTCCTTCTTTTTTAAATGGTAGAATTTTTATGTGTAGTGAAACAGTTTTGTATACTTTTGTTAATGTTTTATTGCAGATGTTCATAAATATGGTTTCATCACGTTCATTGTCAGCTCTGTGCTCCATATGATGTGCACCTGCAGGCTGTGGTACGTGATTATGAAGTACACCATTAGTACTGAGGTAATGTAACCCTTTTCCTTACTTCTTGCAGACTTCACTTTTATATTTGAAGACCTTTTTAATTTTGGGTTTAAATTGAAAATCCTCACTGATGAGTAGAAGTTTTAACCCCAACCACATCTATGTTATCAGACAGACTTGTATAAAAGACCAAATACACTGCATGGACAAAAAAAAAAAAGAATTCACACAATAATATTTTGTTGGACCGCCTTATGCAAGATCACAATGTTTATTCCTGTCCGCAGTCACATTAAGTTCTGTCCAAGATCTTGTGTTGATGATGGGAGAGTCATACTGCTGTCCTCTCCAGCACATCTCAGAGATTCTCAGTGGGTTAAGGTCTGGACCAATCAATGTGTGAAAATGATGTCTCATGTTCCCTGAAACACTCTTTCACAATTTGAGCCTGATGAATCCTGTTATTGACATCTTGGAATATACTTGTGGCATCAGGGAAGGGAAAACCTGTTCGCTTCATTTCAGGTCAGCACCAGACCTTATTTTTTGGCCACATAACTTCACTGAACCTTACCCACTGAAGCAACCCCAGATCATAATATTGCTCCACAGGCTGTTACTGAAGGCCTTAGGAATGATGGGTGCATCACTGAGGCCACCTTTCTTCTTCTTTCCCTGATGCACCAATCACTTTTCAGTGCTCCACAGTCTATTCTTTATGTTGCCTAGCACATTTTGATTAGCCTCACTGATCACAGGGGTTTTTTCTCAAAGTCCCTTGGTTCTCTTTGATTTGTGCGTGTGGAAATGAACTTATTTTCACTGTTAGGTTTTACTGTTTTTTTTTTTTTTTTACAATTTGATTTTACCAAACGGGTCCTTGATAACATTTATTTTTGACAACATTTCTTCCTCATTATGATTCAGGCCAATCATTCAAGTAAACTTTTTTTATTATTATTTTTCCCTGATTTTCTCCCTAACCCTGCGTTCACACCAAACGCGGCGAGAGCGTCAAAGACGCCGGAAGTCATTAATTTTCAATGGGAGCCGGCGGCGAAGGGCGGCGTGGCGCGGCGAGAGCGGCGAAGGGAGTTGAAATCAGCTCAACTTTATGGTAATGAGCTATGACGCGGCAACCAATTAAAAGTGAGGTCCCCTGCTTGAGCGGATTCCGTGGAACGCAGTCATGTAACTTTTGTTCCGCCGACATTAGTTCCCAAGCAAAATGGAGGAGAAGTTAATTATTGCGGTAGCAGGTTTCCCGGTTATTTATGACATGTCCCTGTTTGTGTACAGGGACATTAATAAATAAAAAAATGATGCGTGGACAAAGGTGTTTGAAATTGTTGGTGTTTAAATATAATATGAAATATAATATAATAATAAAAAAAATATTAAATTAGACTAGCAATTCACAATAAATAGAAGCCACACCATATACTTTGTTTATTTCTACAATACAGTTCTTTCTATCAATCAATTTCTTGTTATCTTCCACATTTTGGTCAGTCTCCATAAGATCAAGCTTGATTGCTTTGAATACAAGAGCGGCGAAGCGCARGCGTCAGCGGCAGGGCGGCGAGACGCTCTCGCCGCGTTCGGTGTGAACGCAGGGTTATTTTGTCGTGTTCAATTCCTCCGTCACTAGGTGGCTCCACATTAAGGCTACTACTACCATCACTCAGCCGGGAGGGCCGAAGACTATCCAGGCGACCGCATCTTTTCGAACTGATGGGGCGGCGTAACAAACTCAGAGGACAGCGCTATCCGCTCCTTCTGTTGCGGGAGCTCACAGACGCTGACTGGCTGTAGAGTCGTGATTAATGTGGGAGCACTAAGTACCTCTCATCCCTCCCCTCTGAGAGAGCTCGGCCAATCAGCTCTCTCTAGACCTCCGGCTGCGAGAGGTTACAGCATCACCCGGGATTCGAACTAGCGATCTCCGGATGATAGGGCGAGCGCTTTAACCACTGCGCCACTCAGAGGCCATTCAAGTAAACTTTTGCCATGACCGCAGGATAAGTCTTCCAACACAGTTGTTTAAGAAATGAGAAGATTCTCACTGCATCAGTTAAGAAGGAATAATAGAGATGTTGAGAGGAAAAACTTTCAGTTATGGATCACCATTCTTTTGTGTGGTGATTCACATATTGCCACTCTGACCCCAAAAATAAATAATTTTTTTTTTTTTTACTTTTTACATTTATAATATAAATTAATCAGTCGACTGGCCAGTGAGTTTGATTGGCTGGTGTTTCGTTTGATTGGCTGTAATCAGCTTATCAGCCTCAAATGTAACGATTCTGTACCGGAAGCGTCCAAGTGGGGCTATAGAAATGCAGTTTTACGACTTTACATTCTAAAAAAAGCTTATGTGCTATGTTAAATCCAGACGTTGACACTTTTTTGTCCTGGCAGTGTATAATTTCCATCCTCTCTGTCTGTCTGTTTGTCAATATGTAGTACTTAATACCTTTAACATCTGGTAGCCTACCAGAGTTCTGCCTTCAAGTTCARTTTAAAGAAAAAGGGCAAACTTCAACACGGTCATGACCTYCTTATTTTATGCCTAGACAAGTTCTTACACCTGCTACTGAGCAGTCAACAAAGAATTAGAACTGTGCTAATAACTAAATCTTGGACCTACTGGGTAAAGCATTTTATCATAATACTGTTGGCATCGATTTACTTCTTGCATGTCTGTCTAGACTCTGTTGGTCATATTTCTATGTCACCAGCAGAGGGCACAGTTTACACATCCTGCTTCCTCCTCAGTCATTTGTGCAGCATGATCAGTGCAAATGTATTGAATCTTTCTCATTATCTATTTCTAATCTGTTGTGTTGTGTGTTGCTCAGCAACTGAGTAAACTGGATAAACAACTGTGTAAATATTCCCAGTACTTTTTGCAGGCAAATCAGCCAAATCTAAATATTATAGCTGGTCTGTCATGTACAGAGCAAAAAACTGTTTCGGTATTAGAATAATTGTTCCAATTAGACTTTAGAAATATTTAGCAACATTTCTTTGATGGCCAACCTTTTTGACTGGTGTCACATCCCCGTGCAATCACACGCGGTGCAACTGCAGCTGCGAACTGGGAGTGTACGTGTTGGAGACCGCAGTGCTTCTTTTATTTTAAGGCTGTGAAGGTGTGTAACTCGTAGGGGAAGTGGTTTAGATAGAGTGAAGCATTTACAGAACCTCTTTCTAGATGATTGCACCACATCTAGTTGCGGAGGAGAAGTGGTGAAATATTTAACGTTTCATGAAACGTTCAACCTTCTCTTTCTCTCCATTTTTCTCCTCTTGGTCTCTGTCTCTGAAAACAGGAGATGACATCATACCGCTTCAAGTCCCGCCTCTTCCTCTTGAACATTGTCTTGACGGTGGCTGCTGGTTACTTCTTCAGGCGCCACAACAAGTATTGTGAACCAGGAAGTGAGTTCAATGTCTTAGCCCCTGTTTTATAAGTGTCACTTGCGTGAAGTTTGTCTGTAAAGACCCAGTGAGAGCCCATATAAGGAGAGAAGCTCAGCTGCAAATCTTTGACGCCTCATGAGTCCGATTGTCCGATTGTAGCTGAAGGAACAAGAAAGCATTCTGCTCTGCTAAGGTCCAAACTGAATGTCTAAAACTCTAGTACAAATGAGTTAAATGGTAATGGATGCAAACTTCTTGGTTTAAAAAGGTCTAGATGAGGAACTAACATGACTGAATGGGAACAACAGTCACCTCTTAATGTTTAACTATTTGTGATTAATTCATTGTCTGGGGACAATACAGTATAAGACAATTTCAGGTGATTTGTGTTTTGTAGACAAGCTTCACATTTCCACTTCCTCAACACTTGCCACTCCCTCAACACGAGAAGACGCATCCATTTCCTAATTAACATTAGGAGAGTAAACACATGAGCAGTCAATCAAACAGACCAGAGAGTATGTCAAATGAAATGAAATATAAAAATCTGAAAACCTAACCTCTTGTCAGATTTGCAGCCATCAGCAGATAATTTACAGAAGCACAGGTGGGTGAATATGCAGCAACTGCAGGCTCTGGCACTAAAGTAGTAATAGTTCACATTAAGAAAAACTGCTGAATTGTATAGTCACAGAATTTTGTAAGTGCTTTGTGTACTCCACCTAAACACTTTGTTTTTTTGAACATAATATAATATCATGTGGAATTTGTGTTAAAGAAATAGTTTGTTTAGGGGGAAAAAAAGACATTGTCACAATATCACTCAACAAGCCAGGATTTCTACTTCTTGTTATGGAAGAGTAAAGAAATGGATGGATATATATATAAAACCTGAATTGACCACAAATACTTTGGTTCTGTATCTAAGCAGCACTATTGATCCAAATCCCAAAAAAGCAAGATATTGATTGTCCTTCCTTTGTAGCGTAAAAGCTAGTTATGATAATCATAGCACTTTATCATATACAGGGTAAAATCATGACGTGGTATGCTATTATGAGGAAAAACATCATCATCAACACAGAGATGAGTCACTGTTACCACCACGGAACTGATTGTTTTTCTCGAAAAAACAGCCTGTCCCACAATGTTTTATTCAAATTTTAACAGTGTAGAATTTAACGTTTAATATCCATTTTTCCGCTTTGTTGTGGAATGTTTGTGAACTCAATTATCCGCTTATCTCTTATAGCATTTTCCCCTTTTTGTTAATAAGGCTTATAAATAACACTCAAGTCAAACCGGGACTTTTGATTACACAGAATAACAGAACACAGTTATGAGTAAAAACTCCCTTTATTTATTTTTTTATATACATATAATCCCATATAATATATATAATTACACTAATGCACTTATCCCAGAGTTTCACTAGTGCATGGATCCCCTCAAGGTAAGATGATTTGTTATGATCGTCCTGGACTGCCTGCTTCACGTTTGAAACCCTGGCCTCCCAGGAACTCCTATAATGCCCCAAATATGTGGAAAGCATATGAAGTGAGGTCAGGGCTGTTTGTGGATGCGGCAATAACTCCCAACTGAGTTCTGGAATGCGCAAGTGATCCGCCATTAAAGGATTTCCTGGGAGGCCAGTGTTTCAGGCAGTCCAATCATGGCTCTGGTTAACTGAGAAAACCTTTTACTTTGATGGTATCCAAGCGCTAGTGAAATACTGAGATAAGCGCATTAGTATAGCATATAGACAAATGAAGGTCATAATTGTGCTCTGTTATTCTTCAATCAAAAGTCCCCGGTTAAATGGAACACCCCATGTGAGAAACCAGAAAGTGCAACCTGAAGCCCTTTCAGAACATTTGCTGTCTTACTAATCAAAGCATAAATATTACATAAATGTCTCATAAACACCTACTGTCCAATTATACTTTTTGTAAGTTTTTGTCAGGACTATGGAAGTGTCACATGTTAACAGAAGCTGTGATTTCTTTTTTTCTTTTTTTTTTCTTTCCTAGTTTACACATGCTTTGCTCTGTTTGAGTATCTGGTAGTAGTGTCCAACATGGCCTTCCATATGACAGCCTACTGGGACTTTGGAAGTAAAGCGGTGATGGTGGCAGTACCAATGGAGAGCAAACACTTCTGATTGTTAAATAACAAACACATTAACATGGAACCAGCTGGGCTTCTTAACTGATTATTCTTGTGCTGAAGTAAGTGTGAGTGTGTGTGTGAGTGTGTATGAGAGAGAGAGAGAATGTGCCATTTTTAAAATGTTTTTACAAATATATGTATGTGTGAGTCACTTACCCAAACACAAAAAAAAAATCTTTCTTTTTCTAAAGATACTGTATCTGTGATTTGTGTTTACAAATTATTTGTGATTATTTTGCACAAATTTCTATTTAAAAGAAAGAGTGACTGACTGAAACAATACAGTTGATCATTTAAAATTTTATAATTGTAGTAGTAATAATAATAACAATACCCCAAATTATCTGTTATTCATCTTTAGTCAGCAGAGTTAAAATTAAGCACATTTTGTAATACATTTTATATGCTGAAATGCATCTCAGGTCTGATTTAATGACGTATTAACGATGCTGTCTCATTCTTATGTCATGATTTTACTGAACACATCATCAGTACACTTGAATACCAAAGTCAGTTTTATGAACACTTACTATTAGTAATGTTTGAGGGAACAGTTCAGGCAAAAATTAAATTATTGACAATTTCTTTTTCTTTCTTTTTTTTTTTTTTTTTTGTATCGTGAGATATTTAGGCATGCGATTTCCACAATGCAAACTTGATAGCTATGAGCATTCGTTACATCTTTACGCTGTTAAACTTGGAGCTCCAGTACAAAATTAAAGATGCATATAAATTACTGAGCACATGTCATGAGCCACTCCTGATCACATTTTGCATGCAGAGAGCTAGACTTTCTTGTATTTAATTTATTTATGGGATTTTTTTTAAACCCATATAGTGACCTATAGATCATTCAAGCATAAAATACATAAAACGTGAGTCATGAACCAGTGAGAAACAGATGATGACAGATGATCAGGCCGTGATTAGTACACTGGTGATGCTGAATGCTGTGTGGTTGGAAGAGACAAGAGGGGAAAAGAGGTTGCTGCTGAGGTTGTTACATAAACAACCAGTTTTGAGGCACTTTTCATCCTGTCATAGTAAAACGGTTCTTCCCATTTCTTTAATTTATTCTAAATAATAATTTCACTTAATATGTGGCTCAAGGCTATTGCACAGGTCTGTTGTTCCAACATTAAACATGTCTTAGATGATGTTCTTTAARTAGTGATTGAGAAACACAACTGTATGATTCTATAGTTAGAACCTGTGAGACAATCGAAAACTATTTAGGGAAAAGACTCATGTGCAGTGTTTGTACATGTTTACGTCTGGATGTGAAGCAGTTTTAATTAACTTCCAAACTTGAAAGTTAATTTAAAAAGACTTTGATTTTCTAAAGTGAGATTTCCTTTTCAGTGTTTGTATTCAGTGTTGTAAATGAGAGAAATTAAACAAGCATATTACACTTTCTGTCTTTGCACTTAAGTTTTTGTCTTTAGAAAGCATCATTCTGCGTAATCTACTGTACCACTGATAAATACGGACATTTTCATAACCACACTATGAATTGCTATTTAACTATCCAGTAATAAATCTCAGAATGCGAAGATGATGGATTTGATACCTTCTCCAGGTGTGTACTCCCCCCCCCCCTTTTAAATTGATCAGTGTCAAAACAGTGGTCACTGTAAATTTTAGAGTGGTTAGGGAATTTCTGGTTAAACTCTAATAATACATTCTGGTTTAATGTGGTTAAAATATATTTAGGTAGTTAACTTCTATGTGGTTTATCTCAGTGACTTGTGTTTCATGGTTGTTGGTGTCAGATTGAATATCTCAGGACCTGCTGACCTCCTGCGATTCTCACACAGCGTGTGAATGGTTTGAAAAACACCTAATAAACAGCAGTTCTGCGGACGGAACCGTCTCATGAGGAAAGATCTCAGTGGGGATTAACAACCCTGTGCAACCTCAGTGAACAGAAAACTGAAATGTCAGGATGCACAACATATCCAAATCTAAGCAGCAGAAGAAAATAATCTATTTGTAGTCTAGTTCACTGCTGGTGGTTTATTACATGAATCCCATCGTCAGAAATAAGCCTATGTAAGAGAGCATGTAAACAAATCATCAGAGCTGCTTGGACAAAGCCTGGCCCTGTTATCATCTGAAAAACAAATGGAAGTACGGAGATCTCATTTTACTGTCAAATAATCCCAGTCAGACAGCGGAGAGCTTGTAGTACCAGAGAAAGAAATTTATATCTCACCAAGGGACTTTCTGATGTATAAAGAGATATCAGAAACAGCATGTATGTTTAGTTTCGATGTCAAAAGCCGATAGTCGTTGGGAGTGAAGGCGTGCAAGAAAACGAAATGCAGATGTACATTATGAAGATGATCCGTGTCACTCTTTTAAACTTTGTGTCAGTAACACAGATAGGGAAATGACAGAGTCGCCTCTCTATTTAAATATGCCGTAGCAGTGCTACTTCCTTTTCTCAGTCTGCACATTCATCTCGGACAGAAAGCAGCTACTGCCTGACTCAGTGGGTAAAATGTGGTTTTGAAGTCACGTGTGAACAAACAGATGAATTGCATCTGTAACTGGTTCTTTCATGTACAGTACTGCTACCTTTGACCAAGTGAGAGAACAGTAAGCTAAGAAATGGACGACTTCAAAGGTTCAGTTATAAACACAAAAACATTCAAAATAACATTGTACAGTTATGTCTACTGTTGTGAATGGTCCAGGACAAGTTCGTTCCTGTTACAACTTGTTATATGCATGCTATTTTTTTAACCAGGCATTTTTTAAAAATATATATATATACTTCTGTCTTGAGCTTAATAAAAAACCCGAAAGGTTTCTTTTGTCATGTTCTATAAAATCGGATCTCAAAACATAACAGCATTATGTTCAGTGTCACAAACCACTGAACATAAATGTGTCATAAATAAAACTTTTTACAACTTTCATACCATATGTGCTATACTGCATAGTCTGTGTGTGAGTTGTTCTATGTAAACAGAAATGTACTATATTATCATAAATATATTACTTTACAAACAAGTCTTAAATGTCTCCAAAATGTGTCTGTTAAGTTCTCAGCTAAAGTGCAACCTCTTATCATGCATTCTGACACGCCGGATTTTCTTTTGGTTTCGGTCCTTTTCAACCGTGCTGTTTCAGTGTCTGTAGCTTTAAATGAACTGCTTCAAACACTCCTTTGATGGGGGGGGATCAATTAGAGCCTTTGGTCAGTCACTAATGCAACTATAATGATGTTTTATGTATAACCGCACAGTGGCTTTTGTACATTGGGCGTTTATGTCAAACCGGGACTTTTAATTGTGCAGAAAAAAAAGAACAGCTATGAAAGTAAAAATTTCTCTATATAATCACCTGCTACACTAATGCATTTATCCCATCATTTCACTACTGCTTGGATACCACCGAGGTACAAAATTCTCTCAGTACACCTGAGCCATTGTCAGACTGCCTGTTTCACATCTGAAATTCTGGCTTCCTGAAACTCCTTTAATGACCCAAACCTGGTTGAACTTTCTTAGAGCGAGGTCAGCATTGTACAGGGGTGTGGCAATAACTCCCAGCCAAGTTTCTGTACAAGAGGTGTGTGTGCGGTAGTATGTGAAAAATCAGGCATTGCTGAACGTTTAAAGAAACGACAGCAGTGGGCTTGATTGTTTGCACCAACATAAGTGTTTTACTGCGACTTAGAGTCTTATCACCGTACTACGCTTGAAGTCTTCTGTAAATGTCAAACGGTTTTACACCTTCATTCAAAAGACATTTCACCACCAGTCCTAGTTTGACTTGAATACCCTTTGTACATTTTATTCATTTCTCTGATGTAATATTAAAAGTTCAACTTGAGTCATACATTTCTTGACTTGATGATGTACCAGAAACAAACAAACAAAARGTTTGTTCATCATTTGATTGATATGACCCTTACAACCATAACCAGCTGTGATTTCAGACGTTCCTACATTAAATCACTTTGTCTCTTTGTTTGAATGTGCTTCAATAAAGAACTAAAAACTTGAATACAGGCAAATGTAATTATTTCTCTATTTTACAATAGTTATAATGTAATCCAGATATTTAATTTCTAATCATTTTACTTATTCCCCCCCCCCAATGTTTCAAATGGACATATCAACATATTGGGGAGGGATGGATGGATGGCACTCTAGCATTGTCACATCAATCATGGCGATGCTATCCAACCGTGGGTGTCTATGAGTAGAAGGAGCACTTTCCTCCAAATGTGTTACGCCATCCCATGAGCAAGCAGTTGGAAAACATGCGGTTTGGCATCTCGTACATGCAATAGCCGTCACCAGCCCTGGTTTTTAGTTTTAGCCTTGATGAGAGAGTATTATTTTTAGAATAACCTTAAATATAGAAATATTTAAGTAGATTGTCTAAATTTGTTGGCTTCCTAAGATATATGTCTCATTTATCTACCAATTAATTAGCACTATTAAGAACACATGACATGGAAGCTGTTTATTTGCATAAAAACTCATTTTTAACAAATACATCATCAGGAATAAAGGAAAATAAATTACAAACTGTTAAACCTTTTACATGCAGTATTGTATGCAGGTGGATCTGAAGCTGTGAAAAGACACTGCTGAGACACTGCCTTAGTATTATTTGGTGGAATAAGGTGTCAAAAAGATGGAGGCAGATGCAGGGGGGTATGTTGAAGAGCAGACAGCGCCTGGGTGAGGGAGTGTGCGGAAATCGAACCCCTTCCTCGGCTCTACCGTTTCCAGGAAGAAGATTACTTCCCATGGATCGGCACAAATGCCGTGCTTGCCGTGCTCTGAGAATGAGAGGAACGGCTGTTCTTCTTGTTTATCCGTGACACAATGACGCTGAGCTCTGGCCCTGTGCCTACGTGCTGAATTTCACTTTACTGAAGCGCTTAAGCAATTTGTGGCCACCTCGCGCCACACGCAGACCTRGTTCAAGTTTAGATCCGGCATTTTTTAATGCATCCTATTTTTCTTTGCAAGCAGATTCTTCCGTTTCAAAATCTTACGGTTGAATGTTTYCCCCCCACTTTGCATATACAGTAAAATGTCATTTTAGACAGAAGTTCTACATGCTTTCAAAATGCAGCTATAAATATATCTTTGATCATAAATTTGTCTCAATATTGAATTCTGCTCTTTTTGACACCATGACATGTTTTACGAACCCCATCCCCACTCCCACCCCTCTGTCCACCTCCCCTGAATAACAATGTACCTTGATAAACATCACAATGGCATATGAAAGGGAGAGGAAAAAGATAAAAGAAACACACAAAAAAAAAATCTCAGTAACATTATAASTGAAGGCATTTTAAAATCATGAGCAGGACTTATGGTGCATTAAGTTTGCGGAGGCTAAACTCAGAGCTTGACACGCTTTCAATCTGTGTCTCGAGCACTCATCCTGATGTGTATTCAGCTTTTCATTTAAAGTAAAAATAAAAAAAATAAATAAAAATCATCACAGATTCTTGAAGGCATCTGTGTCAGAATGTATGCCCTGCTTGGACATTCAGGCTAGAAGCATTGGTAATGAACGCACACAAAATGTTCAACAGGCCATGTCTGTCACTTGATGTGCTGTAATGCTAAGTGATGTCTTTCTAAGGGACTGTCAGTAACCCGATATGTGTTCTAGCTTCAAGGCTTGCTGATTGGCTTACACGTCTCCAGGGACTCCTGGGAACTTCGAGCCCTCTGGTTGACTCCTAACATGCTTAAGTTACAAGGTTTATGTGCTAGTGGCGAGTTCATGACTGACAGACTGCACAACACAAACAAGCACTGGTAAATAATAATCTGGACAAATTTACTGCATGTTTTCTACTTGTGAGTATTAAGGTTTTTTTTTTTTTAATCATAAAAATGTCAATCTGAGCACACTGACATGTTAGGTAAGAAGTTATGTATTTAATCTAACTAAGATGTACAGAAAAAAAATTTGCAAGCTGATTCCAGTTCAGTCATCAAGTGCTGAAAGTTTTTCTAATTCGAGCTACTTTTCACCAAAGCCCCACCCTGTCCTGCTGGGAAACAGTAAATGAGAATGGAGTGTGAAGTCTACTGGAGCCTTTGCTTCCTGAATCAACTGCCAAGATGCTTGTTTCCCCCCAATCAAATCGAAGTAATGGGGAAGTAGTGTGGTCAATGCATAACTGAGGTTTCCCTGCACTGCAATGCCTGCAGCTGCTGATGCACACACAGACTCCACCAGCACAAGAAGCCAAATGACTGGTCTTTTTCAAGCTTTAATTTCGCAATTTCACAAGCACCTTCAGACATTTATAGCTAAAGCCCCGATTGCACAAAAAGCGTTAAGTGCATTATTATTAATAGTACTTTCAATGAAAGTACTATTAATTATTATTAATCACTTACCTAATAGCCAACAGTTAAATTCGGACAGTTTTCCCTTTACTTCAAATGTAGTCCATCAGCCAAGACATGCTAAGAAATGTAATGTAATGACTTCAGTATTAAATGCCTATTTCACAGCAAAATGTAATTACACCACACTGATGTTGCAGACGCAATTCTGATTGGGTAGAAGATTCATTTTGWTTAATAAGGTTTATCTYAATTCTTTAATTTTCTCTTATATTAACTTGCACAGGGACTTGTATGGCGCATGATCTATATAAAAGGATTTTTTTTAACTTATGGATGGATTAGCTTGCTAACATGGCACATTATTGTCTTGTTAACTTAAGTAAGAATGACGTGTTTCTCTTCCATTAAAATAATTTTTATAATAACTTTAGTGGTATAATAGGAAGAAAACATTTTGCGGTGTACAATTATAGGAAAACAATTAACCTGTCATTATTTATTTATTGCATTAATAATTGCATTAATATACAGAACTGTTGCTATAGTGTATAGTGAATTTATGATGATTCCAGTATATTTATGTATTTTTTGTCTTCCTTTTGTTTTGTTTTGATTTGTTTTGCTTTTTACAGTCTGGGATGCAGAAATATTGATCAAATGTTACTTCGCTGTATTATGTCTTTACCGTAATTACTGCTATGATAATTTCATCTTCAGGCAAAATGTTATGGTCATGACACGCCTAGGTGTAACAGACTTCCATGGCTACGTTTGTGGTGAAGGGAAAAGTGTTGTGAAGGCATAAACCTTTTATGAGGTCATAAAATCTACAATCATGCATCCTCCATGTTTAAAAAAAAAAATCCTTTAAATTTCCTTGACTGATGTGCTTGTTCCCTGCCTGTTAGTCCAGGTGTACAGTATTCATTACAATTTTCACAGCCTGTAAATATCAGCCAACTGACTTCTGACTCCTCCTGCAATCTGTTTCCAAAAAGACTAACTCTCTGTATACATTTATTCTAATATTAAAATCTAATTCTCTGCATATTTCTCAGGTTTTCTTTTTCAGAGGAGCACGCAGCCTCTTTTAGGCGCAGCGGGCTGAGGGTTGAGGAAAGCACGAACAGCGTCGGCGAACACGTCCTTGATGCCATCCTGGCTGAGCGCCGAGCACTCCATGTACTTGACCGCGTGGATTTGGCGGGCGAGCGCTTGGCCCTGCTGCAACGTTATGGGCGCCTGGTTCTGATCTTTCAGCTTCTTCTGCACCTCAGGGTCGTTGCGTAGGTCGCTCTTGGTGCCCACAAGAAGAATAGGCACGCTGGGGCAGTGGTGCGTCACCTCGGGATGCCACTTGTGCTTGACGTTTTCGTAGGAAGGCGGGCTGGAGATGGAGAAACAGATGACGAACACGTTGGTCTGGGGGTAGGATAGTGTGCGCAGGCGGTCGTATTCCTCCTGTCCCGCCGTGTCCCACAGGTTGAGGCTGATGGTCCGGCCGTCCACGCTCACTTGAGAGCTGTAGTTGTCGAACACGGTCGGGATGTACTCTTTGGGAAAGGCGCCAGTGGTGTAAGAGATGAGCAGGCAGGTTTTCCCCACCGCACCATCTCCCACAACCACACACTTGATGCTCTGCATGCTGGAGGGATGGAGCACTCAGATCTAACGAATCTACTTCAGCAATCTCCTGTGAGAAAGAAACACATGACATGTAAACTAGAGCATTCCGCCACGAACAAGTAGAAAGAGAAATGAGGAAATGGTTAAAAGGTGTCTACTGATGGGAAGTAACCTAATCTCATGTATAGCGAATGTACTGTATGTGCATGAGATCATTGCAATATGTTTCTAAAATGAGAACCTAAAGCCTGTGAACTCGTACAACGGAAGGCTCATGGCGGCTGGTGATCTCGGTCCATAAACCTCTACTTGGCTAAATATCGCAAACTCAAAACTACAAAAAGGCTGGAAGAGGTGCATGGTGAGAAAGTTGTTCATATCCATGTTGACGTTCACTACCTTTGGAACGCRTAGTTGACTAAAGAAGTCAAAAATATGATTTGCATTAATGTTTTTTTTTATGATTATTTATCAAAGAACATTGTATTTTGCTTTTATAACTACATTATCTATCACTTTCCCACTTAGTCACCAATCTTTCTTTTTCTGCTTCTTTGACGTTAAAAACAACTAAAAATTAGCTTGTCGGTTTAAAGAGCAACCACAAAGTCCTCTGTCCTGCAGACTTTCCTATGTTACCCATGCATCCATTGTCTATTGCTCTTATCCTGTGTAGAGTCACAGGAGGCCTGGAGGCCAAACCCCACAGAGCTCTTCAGAGGTCTGAGGTGACAGAGCTAACCACTGAGCCACCATTCCATGCCTCCCTTCCCCATTGCCTTTATCTGTGACAAAGAACTGACTCAGGAGACCTTTCAAAAAATGCTACCTATGCCTCTCCCATCCCTTGTGTATATTGGTGGGATAGAAATGCTAACACATCAAAGGGAATGTATTCATTTATATAAGCTTAAGATTTGCCTGGCAACCAGAGCTACTGTCAGTGCTGCTGTTATAGAAACACCTTCCGACCACTCAGATTTGAGAATTTGGCAGCATTGTGTGATGCTTCCTGGTAGTGTATCAGGGAAAACGCTTGAGATCCAAAACATGTCCGCTACAGGGACCAATCATTTCTCAGTGATAGATCTGACGTGCTCAACTCTTCTGGGTTTTATCTAATGATTTCTGAYGCCATTTTTTCCTCAGTGTCATTTCTTTCACCTTCTTTTCCTTCCGCCAAACCTCTACGTATGCGTTAAAGAATCCATGATCATTTGGAGTTACAAGGACTTGGAAGTTGACACAAACCCTTTGAGAGGTAAGAACAAAATCCCTCAGTCGTTCTCACTGTTGTGTCTTTTATTTTATTTTATTTTTATTATTCTTTCGTCCAGCAGATAATTTACCACAGGATAATGAAGCAAGAGCGTCTCTGCCCAATCTCCAGGGAAGGGGGGAGTCCAACCCTCTCTGCTTTAAGGCGTTAGCTGGTGATGTTAGTAAGCCGAGAACTTAGCGCAACAACACTGAGGTGGAACGCCCCCCTCCCCCTTCCTGTGTCCCGCTGTCTGTCTCCCTCTGGTCTCAGACATCTGACTGGCCTTTAAGAGTGATAATATAAGACAAGGAGAAGCGAGGATTCCAAAAAARAAATGGTGATTAAATCCAAATTTCTAATATAACCCATAAAAGTGACAACTTCCCACTTTAGTTTTATTAGTTTTTAAACCTTCGAGCTTCACAACGTTGATTAAAAAAAATGGGTGTGAGCAAATTGGGGCCTGTTTAAGCTGACCATCTTGCCTTGATTAGCAACAGGAAACTTTACTGATGGTGTCAGAATTGAGACAATGCACGCGTCGAGAATGTGCTGCAACACTGCTAGTTAGCGAGATTTCTAAATGAGAGAGAGGCGAGAAATGAAGAACAAATGTAACAGCTCGAAACAGCTGCTCAACTACAGCCAAAAACAAGTGTCAAAAGTTGATTGTCGCAATTCAGTCTGTCTTCTGGATGTTTAAACTCTGCGTTAGTTCGAGATGTATTAAACCTACTCTATGTGCTGACACTTTTTGCTTTAAAAGAAAAAAAAGAGAACTAAATCAGGCTGAGATTATTTTCGAAAAGAAATAAAAAAGTGGAAGTATCTGGTTAAAAACGCAATACGCTCTCAGTTCTTCACAAAAAAACCTATTTGCTGAGTTTGCATGGTTTCCACGGTTTATGAAAATTTTTGCCTTCATTCAGCTGATATGTTTTGGATGGTGTTTGTCTGGGCTTATTACTGTAAAAAGACAAAATAACAAAAATACTCATTTCCGTACAGTACATAGCACATTCATTACACAGCGCTAGAAAACAAATACTGATGCATCAGAGTCATAATACTGATTGCACAGCTAATAAACTGCCGTGACAACAGCAGCTAATTATGAGCATGTTCTTCTAACTATAAAGTGTACAAAAAGTTGAAAATAGTTTTCGCACATTTGTCACATGTCACTGAGGTCTACTTGGAGTTATTTAGCCTTTTTTGTATTTTCTGCTCTTTCAAGGTTAAGCCAGGGTATACCATAAGCGGAAGGATTAATAAGGAACTCTCACTTAGAATCAGCAGCTGGGTGTCGCATCGCAGAAGGCTGAGCAAAGAACCTCTTAAAAAAAAAAGAAAAAAAAAAAGAAAAAAAAAAAGTCAAGTCTGATTTACAGTCCAACGAGGCACAGTCAGTCAAATTGCAGCTGAAAGTGTTGCAGGTGGCGGGAAAGAGAAGACTATTGTTAATGTAAAACATATTTGCATAATTGCTATGCTCTGGATCAGGGAAGTAAATGTGCACAGATGAATGGACTATACAAAAGTATGATACGGATATGGACACACACACGCACACACACACACACACACACACACCTCTCATATAGGATGAGGATGTCCGTCTACGCACAGTTCCACTTTTCCTAAAGCAAAAGCCACAATCTTTATGTCTGTCTCTTTCTCTATTCTTACATCACTTTTTTCACATTTGATCCAAAACCTGCAAATCTGCTGAGCCCATGGGAAAATTGTAAAGGCATGATTAGAGGTACATGAAAATCTTAACCTTAAATCGCATCGATCTATCTATCTATTGATCTAAAGGTACCAAACGCGTACTTCTTCTTTTTCTTCACACGTGACATTGGTGTGGATCTTTTTGGAAGCGTSAACACATAATAAAATACAAACCATTACAAACAATTTGAAAGGCCACTGTTGTATGTTTTTTAGACCTGTCTATGTTTGTGCACTGATTTAATTAAAATAGTGGATTAAAAAAATTGGTCTATGATATGATCTCTTTGGTTCCAAGCCATTCATTGGGCATAGGGATCTTTCTGCATTATTATTATTGTTATGAATAATTCATCAAGTATTTTTGTCAGAAAGAAGGGTACCGAAAAGGGTASCATTTCTTGATGCTTATCTTTTGAACCTTTGATATGTCGATTTTACCTGCATAATAAAACATAGTGCACAGTAGGACTGTAATACCTTGTTTTCTTTCTTTGTTTTAAGTAAAGTTTGAAACATGCGTCTAGACCTAGAAAGGTACAAAAGGTCCATGACAGGGAGTACCCTTTTAGAAATAAGGAACCCAAATGCACCATCATTAATACAATTACTGTAATCATTTACCTGGGAAGGTGCATGTGGTTTAGCTTTTACAGTAAAGGATTTAAAAGTAGATCAATGTTTGCATGAAATACATATTTAAGTTGCACATTACTGTATGTCATCTTGATTGTTGCACTCCAGAGACACGGGATTGCAGTATACTGTACTACTACCCTTTTCATTAGTGCATGGGAGTGGCACCTGGTTCTCTACAGACTCTGAGCGTCAACCATTTCGACTCGAGACTGAAAGATCAAACGATCACATTGCGACATGAAGTGAGCGAGTAAAACGAAGAAATGTGAAGAACTGAAGTCTACACGGAGCTCTATAGGTTTGCGCGCGCGCTTGTGTTCTTGCTCCAAATGTCAACGCCCGGAGTCAAAAAAAAAAGAAAAGAAAGAAAGAAAAAAACAAGTCCAGATGTTACAGACAAGCTGTCTACAGGACAATGAAAACATTGACACGCAACAGTGATGTGTAAATAAAGGCGTCTTACCGAACATACTCCGCTTTAAGCTCGTTAATCCCAGCGCGAGCAGCGGGTCCGTCTGCAAGCACGCGCACTCCACAGCTACAGTACTTATTGAAGTATGTAGGAAGTGAGCGCGCGCCGAACAGAGGAAGTATGATGGCTTAACGGCGTGTTTGAGGAAGTTTGCTGAAGTGAGGCCATGAAAATGTGCATGTGGGTGTAATAAATGTAAGCTTCTGCACAGGGAATTCCCGCAGTGCGCAGTCTGAGCCTACTCTCATCAGATTTTTTTTCTCTTTCTTTTTAATTACGTTACTGAAGGGTATTCTCAGATTTCACTCCTACTCAGAAAGTTTTTTTTTCCAGTCATACAACTTTGCATAAATTCCAGTTTTGCGCTTCTACTAAAAGCAACAAGATCTTAAAGGTACCGACAAACGATCAAACCCCAAATGCACGGGCACTGCCTTAATCATATGAAAGAGCTGATTCCCTGGGTCGTGGGGGTTAATACTAACGTGATTCAATCAACTAATACTGACACAGATATGTCTAAGCTAAGACATCTCAGCTGCTTTTAAGCAGCTAAGACAGCCCTTWAAAAATGTTGTGATGTCACAAACAAATTTGCATATTAATTCAGTTGTCGTGACCATAATGAAATTGCTGATGCATGCAAGGAAGCATTTAATGTTGTTTTTGAGGAAGACTGGACTGGAAAGTCCACCATAAGGGACAGGGAAGCTGAGGAGAGAGTGCGATCTTTAGGTGGCAGTGATCCAACTTACAGAACTCCAACTAGATGCTGAGTGGTACTGAAAGGGAAATGTATTGAGAAGAAAGAGTGTGTGGAAGTAGCGGATAAAGTAGACGAAGGGTTCAAGACACAGAAAAAGCTAAGACAAGATCAGGAAAGGATGCATTGATGTTTTTAGGAACCTGCAGTTGGTGGTAATGTCAAGAACCTACTGGATTCCAAACGGCATTAAACAGCAAAGAAGAAAAAGAATGTGGCACCACCATGGATAGGAGTCCATGATACACCATCAACGTCATCACCAGAAAGATTTAAAACATTAAGACCGTTAAATTATAACATGAAGTTTCCCAGTAATGCTAATGGTTTTCCAAATCTAACATGTTTCACTTGAAAACTATCCACCTTTCATTTAAAACCCGCCTACAACTTTAGGCTTGCATGGAAAAAAAAATCTTCTTGAATATACTTAATTCAAATGATTACATTCGTTCCATGGAATTTAAATGTGCGACATAAACATCATTTGTTTTTTTTTTTTGTTTTTTTTCCCATCCAACTTTCTTAGACCATGTATTTTCAAAACCCTGAATAAAGTCAAACTGCACAGTCTCTTTCAAATGCAGGATTAACCGCAGGTCATTGATTAATTTATATATTACACAAGACTGGAATGAAGAACAAAATGGGGCTGTGGTTGTGAGTAGTTGTGCAATAGGTAAGACGGAAACGGTTAGTGATGGAATAGCTTGCATTTGTTGCTTGTTAATAAAGTCATCATATTTAATAACAGAGCTGCATAGTTGGCTACAATGTCCACTCACACATACACCAGTGTCATAGAATTTTGATTTTATGAATACAGAAATCACATAACTTTTTTTTTTTTTTAACTCATCTCTGTTTCTTTAAATTGGTGATGCATGGCCCGTAGACGCATATTAAAGCATTCATTCATTAATTCATTCATTCATACATTTAGGGCTGTAATTGGATAAAGAAATTGTTTAGGGCCCCTGGACCACCAGGGGGCCCCAGAATTTTTGCAACAGGCCTGTAAAAAAACACATTTTGCATTAATTTGGTGAAAAGGTTTATGTATTGTAAGGGCCAGGGGGCCCCCTTGTGGTTCAAATAAATTAATATGAATTCTAAAACGTTATTTAAATGTCTGTATTAATTTGCCATAGTTATTTAAACATAATAATTACATTCTTTCTTTTTGTTTGTTTGTTTAGTTGTGAAGTTGTGTCCAACTCTACAGGACTATAGCCTAATCTGCAGGCCTTTTGACAGTGGGTGGAAACCAGAATACCCGGAGGAAACTCACCAAGTACAGGGAGAACATGAAATCTCCATGCACACGGATCCAATGCTAACCATTAGGCCACGGTGCCGCCTATTATTTCTTTATTTGGGTATTTGTGTGTCCTTGTATATCATAAGCCTTGTTTAGTTGTTTTTATTTTATTGATTATAAAACTGTTATGAAGCATTAGTTCTGAACAGCATTGCATATCCATAATATGACTGCTGTAGAATTGTAGAACTGGTGTTGAATAAGTGGTTGTTTCCATCCATCTAGGAACCTCTGTAGTCCCACTAGGGACTATGGAGGCCAATGGTGACTATTGTATTTATTCCCATTTTTGTGACTGTGGTAGGACATCCGGTCAACATTCACACACTACAGGCAATTTGGGAATTAGCCTAATCTGTATGTCTGTGGACTGTGGGATAAAACCTGGAGGAAAACCACCAAGCATAGAGAGAACATGCAAACTCCACGCACACAGACCCTGGGGCAATCAGGGGGCTCAAGGGAATCAAACTTGGACCCTGGAGGTGCAAGGTAACAATGCTAACCATTAAGCCACCCTGCCGCTAAATTGTTGCWTATAGGGCCTGAAAATATTTACAAACGTCCCTGCATTTATTAATCCATTTATTTGGATTAACAACTTTAACAACAACATACAGTATATGATGCATTCTGTGAAACGTTGACACCTCAATAATGTAAAATATCATTAAATGACCAAAACCAACATGTAATAGGCATAAGGATATAATTACAAGCTATTATGTAAGTCTTRTTTTCTTATTATTTGAAAAACGTTCCACACAGTCAYGTCTCATCATTATAACATATGTTCTGTGGTCTCGATTTTTAACGCTGTTTTCTAATGTGCGCGTCTATGGTTTGAACACAAGATGGCGGTATTGCTCTAGTAAAATAAAAKAAAATAAAAAAAAACCCGTAGCTTCGCAGCACGTTGGACTGTTACTGCACGTTCTTTCCTATACGCCGTCGTGTACAGGCAGAACAGCGGCAGACGCGACTTTCGCTTTTTTGCGAGGCCGTAAACGTGGATTTTGTAAGTTTTCGTTGCCGTTTGTTCACTTTCTGTGACTTGAATAAGCGGAGTCGTGTTGTATTTGCTTCTGTGTTGCTTGCCGACGGGGGGATGGACGCTCGCTGATGAACTCGTCTGTTCCGGTGGTTTATTATTCCAGAGGTTTTCAGTAGGTATTGTGAAATGATATATTGACTGTATTAATGTTTTCAGATAACTTTATTATAACTTTTTGCAATTTTAAACGTCGCATCCGGATGTAAAGTATAATGTATATTGGGATAATAATCCTCCTCCTCCTCCGGAGATCTGAACTGTAATAAAACCTGAAATGGTACGTACTGCATTTTCTGAAAGTTTAACGTTTGGTAAAWGTAAACACTGGGTACATGAAAATATTTATKATGTGTTTATTTTCACGTTAGTGGTCAAGTTACTTTACTAACTTTTCAGTTCACTTAGGCGGAAAGAATGACGCAAAATGCGGAACAGCTGAAGCCGAAGACTGAAAGCCACATAACCGTCTCTTATCGAGTCAAAGTTTAAGACCAGTATGATAATCCATGCTTTAGTTTAGTTCATATATCATGTTTAAGTTTTTAAAAATGAACCCGAGTTAGAACCTGGACGGTGCTTATGTCATCAGTGTGTGTTTGTGTGTGTGTGTGTGTGTGTGTGTGTGCATTTGTGCAGGTCAGCATGGATTCAGTAAGCCTTGCTTCTGTGTGTATCATCTGTCTTTGCCTGGTGATGAGAAGCACAACAGACTCACCAAGACTTCCAGACCACATCCTGCCTGCCGACAGGTTTTCAGGTCAGAGAAATGATTTGCACCTTCTTGGTTGCCACACACACCAAGTAAAGATAACATACAGATCGCTTTGTTGATATACACTTAGATGGACTGACTTACAGTTTGTATTTGAGTGGAGGTCCAGCATCCACCTGATCTCAATCTCAGCAGGATTGAGAACTTTTCTTTAACTACCAATCCATCCAGAATCTGTGCTGTGGTTAAAAACTGAGCCTGATGAAATCCTGATAGTTAAATACTCTCTAGTCCAGTGAGCGGTCTGCAAAATGATGGAAGGATGTTGATGGCCGTATCCATAGTGCCAGGTGGAGAGGAAGCCCTTCAACATCTGTTAATCTTCTGAAAGACCTCATTGACAAGTCAATGTATTTAAAATCCCAGTAATAGTTAAGTATCTCTTTTGACTGAACAGTGATAAAAAAATATATATTCTTTCTTTAAACTTGTGTTTTTGACGGACATAAACTGATGTTTCATTAATTTGTGTTACTTGCTACATGTTGCACAATTGTACAACTCCAACTTTTAGCTCCACAAATTTATTTATAAATCTGTTAATCAAATATGAGAGGTGCAACAAGTGCTAATWTATTGTCAATAGGGATTTGTAGGATTTGTGCTCTCCCATGCTTACTCTTTATTAGTACAGATTAATCAATTAATTGCATAAAAATAAATATCGCGATAAATAAACTTTGGCAAACATCCTCTTCAGGAGATCATCTGTGCCATCTTTTTTTTTTGTCAAATTATGCAGCCGACTCTCTCTGAACATTTCCAGTAAGGGAGGGAGAGAGGGAGAGCAGACAGCCCATACTGAGATATAATCTATAGCCACCCAGACCTTGCCTTACAGCAAATAATTTGCATTAAAACTAATACTTTTCAGATACAGTGTACAATATGTTCATGCAGTGAACCAACAGAAATGTTGGTGAAATGTGCTTAATGTGCCTGATTATATGTTGTGGTCCAGTTTCTTTGAACTGAAGACATGCAGCCACATTCACAAGAGGTCATTATAGCTTAGGTTCTGGATTAAGTTTTGTTGGAGCTATAATGGGGGACTAAGTCTCAAGTTTATGGATTAATGCATTAAAGTTTCAGTGCATTTACCTACGTTAACCCATCTTCTCCAAATATCGTTTTTCTCTCTTAACGAAYTACAAGCATATTTTCCCATTATCAGACAGGGCAGTAACAGGCAAGTAATGACCTGACCGACCTGATAAAAATTATACAGTAAGACCCTGTCCACTTGGTCCTAAATTTGTGTCCATTTTTGTTTCCAGTGCAAATTTAGTCGTGGACATAAAGTAGACACGTTTAATTGTGCACTGAGTATTATCAACCCTGAGAACCGAACAGCTGGTATAAAACTTTGTTTCATATTTATACTGTATATGCACACCAATAGTTTACCATAAAGATTTTCATTATACTAYGAGGTGCGTTCAAATCTGGTCAAACTAATTGTGCAGAATAACAGCACACAGGTATGACAGTAAAAACCCCCTTTATTTCTCTATATAATCCCCTGCTACACTAATGCACTTATCACAGCATTACATTAGTGCCTGGATAGATGATTAGCCATAATTAGCGTCATGTCTGAAACGATGGCCTCCTAGGACCTTCTTTAATGGCCCATGTATGTAAAAATGACATGGACTGAGGTCTGGACCGTTCGRGGGATGTGGTGATAACTCCAGCCAAGTTCCTGGAATGTAAAAGTGGTATTCATGAATGATTGTGTGTACACTTCCCACATGCTCCGAGCCACCCTGGCCAGGATCATCATTCATAGACATACAGTATGGCTTTTTTATAATGTGTGCACCATTCAAATGTTTCACTGTGGCTAAGAGTCTCATCACCATACCGTGCATGAGCTCTCTTAGCACAAGTCACTTGTGCTAAGAGAAGAAGACATGAACGGCCTTCGTATATTAAGCTAAAAACATTTACAATCTACACTTATCTACAGTCTTTCATGAATTGAAAAATCAMCTTTAACACAAACCCTCAGGACTCAGAAACCGTTGATATTTTCCCAGTGCAGAATTTCCTCTGTTTAGGTCTGTTTAGGAGAATTAAGTCTCTCTGTGGTTGCTATTTTTGTATTTTCCAATTGTTTACAGTAGAGCACATTTAAATAAATGGTTGTTAATGGTTTGTAGCAATAGAAAACATTCTATTATACAGGCTGTGATGTTGAGGACTGATTGTATAATGTGACAGAGAATTTCATAACTTCTCTTTAAAACTGACACAATGCAGACTTCTTCTTTTTAAGGAATTGACATAAGAGAAACTTTTTGRATTGAGTGAACTTTACTGTTGATTGCATAGTTGTGAGGCCTATTCAAATGTTTTTTACATAAGTCTTTTAGATTGTGCCATTTAATTGTCAGGTATGTATAGCATTTCCTTTGTATTGTCTGGGAGAATTSTTTATGGTCTGAATAAAAGATKAAACCTGCACAAATGCACAGCTCGCCAGCCACTACCTGCCTTATACTAATATTTACGTAATTAATATTTAAGGCACTCTGAGAACCAGCACCGCCTTTATTTCGAAACCCAGTCTAACGTGTATCTGATAAGGAAAGAAATCCGGTTTCAGATTTAATTATTCAACATATTCAGTGCTGTACAGAAATCTTGAGCCACTATGCATTTCTTCAGCTTTTACTTTCAAAGAGACAAATTTTCATTTATGTAACTTTAATGTAGCATTGAGGAATATTTTTCAAGGTTTCCTGACAATCAAGCTCTTTGTTTGCCTTTCATTTTTGCCAAGTTTTTGGCAAAAATCTTTCAAAAAATCTCTTTCACATCAGTCATGACGCTATCCAGTAATGGCTTTCTGAGATCAGCAYCTGATCTCACCAATGCTCTTCTGGACGAATGAGCAAAGCCTCAGAGCCATGCTCCAAAATCTAGTGGAAAGCCTTCCCAGAAGAGGTTATAATAAGTGCAAATGGAACTATATTTGGAATGGTATATTCAAATAGGGGGGCATGGTGGCTTAGTGGTTAGCACTGTGACCTTGCACCTCCAGGGTCCGGGTTCGATTCCTAGCCGGGTTTGATTGCTGGCTAGGTTTGATTCCTGCCTCTGTGTGCATAAAGTTTACATGTTTTCCCGGTGCTTGGTGGGTTTCCTCTGGGTACTCTGGGTTTCCTACCACAGTCCAAAGACATGCAGATTAGGCTAACTGGCCTTGCCAAATTACTTGTAGTGTGTGAATGAGTGTTTGTATGTGTGTGCTCTGCGATGGATTGGCACCCTGTCCAAGGTGTACCTCGCCTCGTGCTCTAATTGTGTCCTGGGATAGGCTCCTGGTCCCCTGCGACCCTGTATACAAGATTAAGCATGAGTGATATTCAAATAGTGATTCAAGTAGTCCTGCTCTTCATATTTATCATAAAATACCACTTATGCAAGGTGTAATAAAGATTTCAGCCCACACTTCTTCTGAAAAAGTACAGTTCTCTATCTTAAATCATGGTATAATGCAGAAGTTTAAAAAGAAATTATGCATCGATAAGCGTGCTGGTTTTCACAAGCTTAGACACATGTATACTAGGACACTAGTAAAGCAAAGGAGCCATGTTGGCTTTAGTCAGCAGAAAACAGGAGCTACTGTAGAACCTTCTCTGAGAAAGAGTGACTTGCCAGATCTCATTTACTGTACATATCATTCCTTTTGGCTTCCATTAAGTGTCATAATTCAGAGTTGCTGTTTGTACATTTCCCATAACACTGTTTATGCACACTGAGTATCCCAATGCGCATTAAAGTTGGTGCTCATTGTTTTGGACTGTTGTAAATCATGAGTTTGAATGTGCTTTCACATGGAACACAGAACCTTGAGATTAATGCATGTACTGGTGAAGAATGCATATACATACAGAGTGCATTCAAGGATGTGGTACTACTTGTTCTCATATGTGACCAATCTTCTTGCTTATCCTTGGAATTTCCACAAACTGCGCTTATAGCTTCACTGGAACAGAAGATTTTCTAGTAGATGTTTTTTCTATGCACCGCATTCAGGCTGTGAATATTTGTTACAATATATATGACAAAAGAACTTTTGTTTAAAGTTTTTTCATCAGTTCAAATCTCTGGCAGGCTTCATTCCACTTTTTATTGTCATTGGGTGGGAACATTGCAATCTTTTGCCTGGACATGTGTATTTGTTCAGTCAGGTCAGAGGACATTGCTGAAGGGACTTGTCAAGGCTGCATGCTCTGCAAATCCTCATGACTTCATCAGTCTCTATACACAGCTTTTACTATTGATTACACTTTTGTTCTGCCTATTGTTGTAGTTTTTATTTATTTATTTATTTATTTATTTTTGCATACCGTATTTTTTTTAATTGACTCTGATGCAACTGGAAGAGCTACTATGGCTGCTTACGATAGTACAGCATTGACGGAATGTAGGTGGGTGAATGTGTGTATGCAATGTACAGTATGCAGTGTTCTGCAATGGCCTGGCATGCATTCACATCTTACTCCCAGTGTTTCCGGGAGCCCTAGTGACAAGCCCCAAGATGAGTAATTAATAATAGTGAGTAAAAGCGTATGAATTCTAGTGTATATTTCACTTAATGGTTTATATGCAGACTATATACAGCAGAGTCTTTGAGTGTATATATACTGTATATACAGTTTTCCCAATTGAGCTAAATTATGCAGTTTTTAAATATTGCAAATATTATCTATCTAAAACTCTTTGTCATTATGTGTAATAGTGTGCTTTAATGAATAATCAAGATGCATGGTGTTTGTTCTGAATATTTGAGGTGTGTTTGGTGGTTCTTTGTACGTTGTGGTTTTCTTTTTCTCATGGAGCTTAAATAGAATTGCAAATGATGTGGTAGCTGCTAACACATCAAGGTTTGGCTATATATAGAGTAGCTCAGATTCTCTGTACTCTGAAGGAAGAGTAAAGTTTTTTTTTCTGTTTTGAGACTTGAGGCAGACTCATGTTTGGGGGGAAGTTCTAGACAATTAAATACACACTTTACAACTACAACAATCTCTTTCCGAGTGTTATTCCTTTTAGATAAGCTCTTCAATGTGGCTAAAAAAGTACTTTTATGAGTCACTATATTAGACTTAATATATCTCACTTTTAATCTTACTATTTACATATCGCCATGAAATGATCAAAAGGTCTACCCTGAGATTCCACAGTTTGACCTTCAGGGGGGACTTCCTCACTGTTATTGCTGTATGAACTTCATCTCAGCACAACATGCTGTGAGAATTATTTTTACAGTTGGACCCCAGGCTTCTTCCTCATAAATATTAGTACAACAAAGTGTAAAAACTCTTTTCATGTTGTGCTGAAACTAGTATATATCACTAATTCATTTATAAAAAATTAGTAGTTGGATTTGTAGTATATTTTTACCATCAGAAAGCATGCATGCTGCAATGGATTTTCCATCTTCAAGCTCTCCTGGAGAGATTTCTCCATCCCCGGTTTAAGTACATCCAACTTTTAAAGAAATTGGTACATTTACTTGTGCAATTACTACATACAACTGATTTTTAATCTTCTTCAAAACATACTGTTTTCTCCCGCTAGTTCACTAGGGATGAAACCATATATGAATACATTGTTCTGAATGAACATAGAACAATGTGCTCTAAACGTATAATATATTCAAAACTCGATATTCTCCCTTTTTTTTGAAAGATAGCCAGGTTTCACAGGGCTTCTGGCTGAAGCTAGAAATGCCATGTGACTGAGATCCCATGGGCCAAAAAAAAGTCACATGGACAGGATTTTACTTTCATGTGGGTGAGAGCAAGTGAGTCAAAGAAAGAACATGTTTATTCATTACTTGATGTAGTTACAGTGTTCAGTTATTCATTTTTAGCACAAATGCAGCTAGTATTTTGCTTATACATGCTTCCCAAAAAGTCAAACTTATCCCAGCATTTCACTAGTGCTTGAATACCGTCAAGGTAGAAAGTTTCAGTATGCTGGAGCCATTTTCAGACTGCCTGCTTCATGTCTGAAACACTGGCCTAGATATTATTGCCAGGATGTGGGAATAACTCCTAGCCAAGTTCCTGTAATGTGCAACTGTTRATTGTGAATGAGTTGTGTGTACCGTTTCATAGACCGATGAGTCTCTTCTGCAAGTTATCTATCATATTTAAGGATCAGGCTTTCCACTCGCCGAATGTTCAAAGGGACACATGTAGTGGGCTCTTACACACCTCACCCGGAATCGTCATTCAAAGATCTACGGCCTACTTCATAATGTTTGCTCTATTCAAATGGTTTATTGAAGTTAAGAGTCTCATAAATGTACAGTCTTTTATGGCTCCATTCACAAGAAATCGAATCTTGGTTTGACTTGAACAGTCTTTGTTTTTAACACATATATGCTAATGTTCACCTGCTGTATCAGAATTGTGCATGTCTTGCTCAAAATATTTGGAACAATCAGTGTGCTTGYATTCATTAGAAAATAATAATTCTGTAAGTCTTATTAAATTTTAAAACACACACCTCTAGTTGAGACTAATTACAAACTGAAGCGATGTAACTGGCATTTCTATTTATAAGCTTTCTCTCAGTGTCTCCAGTGAAAGAAAAAAAAAAGGTTTAAATCAGACTCACCTTGGTTTTAGATAAGACTGTAAGATGATAAGATGGTAAGATGAGGAGTAGTAGCTCTGAAATACAATATACACCATTTGAATTTAAGATAAAGATAAATAGATAAAAAATAACAGGCTGTTTTTAAATTTTTTGAATTTCATTCTCAAACCATTTATGTATGAGGAGATTTTGTTTCATTTAACTGAATGAAACAGTTGTGTTAAAAACTGTGTTGGTGTTAGCACCCAGCTAATGGAGGTGTTAATTCCACTCCCAGAGTCTCACCATTAGCCAACTGCATTATAACAAATGATAGAAGAATTGTGTTGTTTTTAATGAGTTGAAGGCAGTCCGCAAAACTTTTATAGGATAATTTGACAGGATTTCTGACAGAAGTTTCAAGTAATGCTTGTAAATCTTCATAACATTCACTGTTAATACTAGCCAGAGTATGGGCTAGCATGAGCTAATAAGACAGGATTTCTAAAAATTCACAGCTGTTCATAATCTTCACTGCTGTTGCTAGCGAACAAACTCATTTGTTCCAAATTTATATGATTYCCATGATGATTTTTAAAGACATATTCATAAATGTTTATAATCTTCACAGAAGAATTTGAGCTAGCTTGCTAACATAAACTACCTTCACAGGATTTTAGTATTTATTTTATGGTTATAAGGTTTCGTATTTTTCTTTCTGTCTCTCTCCACTTCCCTCTGTCTGAATTTCTTTTTTTTTGTCTCTTTGTCTTCTTCCCTTTCTTCTGCTGCAGAGCTGTGTGCAATTGATAAGGTCCTGTGTCAGGATGAGAATGCTGTGCTGAGTTTCGAGGCCATCAGGAGCATCCACAAAGATATGGACGATGATGCGGATGGTAGTGTGGATGTGACGGAGACAGATGGGGTGAGGACGAAGGGATTGAAAGAAATTTCAGCTGGTTGTTATGTTTTTATTCTTAGTTGACCGTGGTGACGGTCAACTAAGGAGGTGACTGTGCAACTGGTCACCTAAAATGTTTGCCAAATGTTTTATATATAATCCAACCATCCATCTAGTACCCACTGTAGTCCAACTAGGGATAGTGGAGGTCAGTGGTGATTACTGTTATGACCATAGTAGGCACATTCACTTATGCGTTTACACATTACGGGCAATTTGGGAATGCCAGTTAGCCTAATCTGCATGTCTTTAGACTGTGAGAGTAAATTGTAGTACCTGGAGGAAACCGAAGCATGGGGAAAACATGAAACCACCATGCACACAAACCCCAAGATAGGAAACAATCCCGGACCCTGGCAAGGCGACAGTGCTAACCGTCAGTGCTAACCACTAATTAGCGATCTTGCTACCTTTATATATAACATGGTACTAGATAAATACTAATATAAATGTTTGATTTAAAAACTATTTAATTTTCATTCAATCACTTAACTTAATCCAATAATTAATAAAGCAATCAATTAAGCAATATTAAAGGCTTTATTTAAAAGCAGCTGATTGTAACCAAGTAAACATTATATTGCTATCTGTTATTAATATCTGGGAAACAAATGATTGGATCTTGTCCTTGTGATAATGCCTGATATTTATATGCTCATTGTCAAGTCAGCCAGCTGTCACTATGGCAGGAAGGGGATTATTATACTTTACAGCCTGTACTTCTGTGTCCTTTACGGAGGAAAGGGTCATGTTCTGTCTGTGGTGAGGCAACATGGCATGCTAGCCAGTGCTTTGTCTAGTAGTGTTTTATTTCACCAAAAAAATACTAAAAGCATGGCTGTAGACAAGCCTAAATTTTTAGGAGACCCAAAATATTTTGAACCCAAATAATTTTTTAGGAGCCATATTTTAAGTAACCAGGCAAACTTATGTAGCCACTCTGATGTCGAACTGGAGCCATGGGTACATGATAGCTTTGTCCTGCTATGAGTCCGGCTGGGTGACTTTACCTGAGAACTTTCACTGGCTGACTCAATCACTGTATCGATCGAATCCGATGTGGAAGATGCAGGGTTTCGCCATGCATGGAACAATAAAATTTTGTTTGGCCCCAGTGTACCTAACTTTGGTTAGCTCTGGGTTAATATCGCATTGGTTTCAAAATCTTCCCAGAATGAAGAAGAATAAAAAACATTTTAACAGCATTAAAATAAATATGACACCGATCAGAATACTACCAAGTAAAATGTTATATCAGTCCCTTCACTTGTTTAGCAATTCACTTCACCAACTGCTTGTCAGCATCGAAGTACCACTCACTGTGGACAGAGCACGAGACTACAGGAGCACAGGTGATATTACAGAAGTGCTTTGGTCATTAACAAGAGCACTTGCAATATATCCGCAAGCGTACGAGAGTTGAATTGTCTGATAAACTGTCTAATCTAAGCCTTCTTGAATACAGCCCTTCTGTACTATTACATGTACTCCATTACCCTCCAGTACTCTCATGCTGGGCAGTCAAACACTGGAGAGGAGCAGAGAGTATTACAGGATTAAAGAGTGCTGCATACCTTTTCAATTCGTTTTGTGTGGTCACCACAGGGGACTGTCTTGGATAAAAATTAGTACATTGGTGACTATTTCAGTACCATGACGTTCATCCCACCAGTACAGTTCCAGGAACTTTTAGAATCTTTGCCACGGTGGCTTGATTTTTCCTTTCATTTGTCAAATCACTTAAAAATTGTCCACACTACATCTACAGTAATTAGATGGCTTATTTAAAAAACCATGGCAACCATTATCCAGTTGAAAGACATTTGCTTCTGGTGTAAGAATCCACACTGGGAATTACATGGACCCTGATTATTTTCGCTTGCTTTCTCATTAAAATCAAAGGCAAAAGTTCTGTCTTTGGTGTTTGTAAAAGCATCCTAATTTACAAGGTCTAGTTTCAGTCCAACATCATGAGTCTTTAAATGCTGCGTCATTTGCATCACCCAGTCTCCTGAGAACAGCTCAGCTGCAGCTGTCTGTACACTTCATATTGAGTAAACTCTCTAATCACAGATTGACCACAGCCCACTCAAGGTTATGGATATCCAGCAGCTCCGTTTCCCCATATATTTATCAGAATGAGTCATAGCATTAATATCTTTCCCTGTTCCTAACATAGTGTTGCAATCATTACATAGCATAGTGATACTAATGGAAACATCCAGCCATATCGAAAGGCATTTCATTTTGCTCTTATACAAGCTTATTTCTGGTATGAAACTAAACGATGTGAGCACATGCCCTTTATTTGCAGGACAGTTCAATAGAAAATAGCATGTGATCATTGTGATATACAGTAAAAGTTATATGACCAGTTGCATTAGACAGTAATGTTTTTTAATGTAAAGTTGAAGGTATTATTTCAATAGTAATAGTAGTAGCAGTAGTAGTGGTTGCAGTAAAAGTTGATGAAATATAAATGCAAAGTGTATTTTAAGTAACCTAAATAACGAATTTTTGTAATGGTCAGTAAGTTGTTCATCATTGTAGACTCTTCAGAGCAACATGACGTCAATGTTTAGTCCTAAATGTTCTAGCAACATCTTCTGATTCATCTTTGTTTGCTTGTGCTCTCTCAGTTTCTCAGAGAGGATCTAAAGTATAAAGATCCCAAGGCAAAACACAAGAGTTTCCATGAAGCCGACTTGCTGATCACTGTGGAGGACATGTGGAACACCTGGAGGGCCTCAGAAGGTCAGTGCATTTACTCACACAGACACTTTGTATCTGGCATAATACAACAGCCTTCGCACCACAAATAAATATCAGGAAATCACAAGGATGGGGTTGAAGTTTGAAGTGGAACTTTTCAACATACATGCACAGTGTTTGGACCAGACTCATCATGCTCGGTGTCCTATGTTAACCTCTGCTATGGATGAAATGATGTAGTTGGCTTTGACCCAGTCTGTCATCTGTAGTCTTTGATGATGAAGCCAGTGGAGAATCACAGCATGCTGACATATTCTAATCCCTCTGGCCTGTTTGCTCCCAGAGATACATCTCTCTGTTATGTGGCTGCAAGTATGAAGAGGAAGTCTTATGTCTAGCAGCTTACAATTTGAAGATTACCCTACTGGGAAGCAGAAGAAGACATTTTTTTTCCATTAAACATGGTGTGTGCAACAATACAGCATGTGGATAATTTAGAAAATCTAAATGTAAAACCACACAGTGTTTGTTTTCTATAGCATTTTTAAAAAATGTACCTGAGGTTCCTCTTTCTGTCAGGTTATGTTTAGTTGTATCAACACCCTCATTAGGGTGTTAGAGCTATATTTTTACCTCATCCTCTTCTAAACTTCATTTCCGTGTTCACACTTTTGGTTCTGTATTCACACTCTTACAGCTTTACCTCATCCTTACTTTTTATGGTCGCTTGTCACGCAAGCCTCACAAGTAACTAGTATTCATTAGGTATTCTGGAAAGTTGCTGTCAATGATAGTGACAAAGAACTACAKTACTTACATTCACAGTAAGAGGCTATGTGATTGACGTGACAGACCATTCTCTTGTTAGATATTTAAGATTACTTCATTAAATGTCAATAAGCTACTTAAAATATGGTTAAGTTGATCATTGTAATGTTGAAATATTAAGTAAGAAATGTGACATATATTTTTTTCAGCGTATAACTGGACGGTTGAGGAAGTGGAAAAATGGCTAAATCGTTTTGTGGAACTGCCACAATATGCAGACTCCTTCAGGAAGAATGGGATCGATGGCCAGGCCATACCCAGGTAAAACATAGTAATACACACGTGGACAAAATTGTTGGTTATTGACCCTTCGGTCAATGAAAGAAAAACTCACAATGGTCACAGAAATAAAAGTAAAGTAATAATAAATAAAAATTCCATGAATGTTAACCAATGAAAGTCAGACATTGCTTTTCAACCATGCTTCAACAGAATAATTAAAATAATAAACTGATGGAACAAGCTTAGACAAAAATTATGGTACCGCTAGAAAAAACTGAAAATAATGTGACCAAAGGTACATGTTAATTCAAGGTGTGTCAACTAATTCGCATCACAGGAGTCCATAATCTTGTAATCAGTCAGTGGGCCTATATATAGGGCTCCAGGTAGTCATTGAGTTGTTTGGTGACATGGACAAGAGGAAGGAGGACCAGAGGAAGGCATGTTAAAGGTAAAGGCTATAAGACCATTTCCAAGCAGCTAGATGTTCCTGTGACTACAGTTGCACATATTATTCAGACATTTAAGATCCATGGGACTGTAGCCAACCTCCCTGGACGTGGACGCAGGAGGAAAATTSATGACAAATCAAAGAGACGGATAATCACAATGGTAACAAAAGAGCCCAGAAAGACTTCKAAAGAGATCCAAGGTGAACTTCATGCTCAAGGAACATCAGTGTCAGATCGCACCATCCGTCGTTGTTTGAGCCAAAATGGATTACATGGGAGACGACATAAGGAGGTCACCATTGTTGAAAACAAATCATAAAAAAAACATACTGGAATATGCCAAACTACATGTTGACATCAGCGCTATATTCACAGATGGAAAATTGAAGCATATCCAGAAAAGAACACTGTCCCTACTGTGAAACATGGAGGAGGCTCTGTTATGTTCTGGGGCTGCTTTGCTGCATCTGGCACAGGGTGTCTTGAATCTGTGCAGGGTACAATGAAATCTCAAGACTATCAAGGGATTCTAGAGAGAAATGTGCTGGCCASTGTCAGAAAGCTGGGTCTCAGTCGCAGGTCATGGGTCTTGCAACAGGACAATGACCCCAAAAACACAGCTAAAACACCCAAGAATGGCTAAGAGGAAATCATTGGACTATTCCAGGCCTTCTATGAGCCCTGACCTCAATCCTATTGAGCATCTTTGGATAGAGCTGAAACATGCTGTCTGGAAAAGGCACCCTTCAAACCGGAAACAACTGGAGCAGCTTGCTCATGAGGAGTGAGGAGGCCAAAATACCTGCAGACAGGTGCAGAAGTCTCATTGACAGTTACAGGAATYGTTTGATTGCAGKGATTGCCTCAAAAGGTTGTGCAACAAACTATTAAGTTAGGGGTACCATCGTTTCTGTCTAGGCCTGTTCCATGTATTTATTTTTTTTATAATAATTCAGTTGAAGCATGGTTGAAAAGCAATGTCTGACTTTCATTGGTTACCATTCATAGAATTTTTATTTATTATTACTTTCGTCAGATTAAAGTTATTTCTGTGGCCACTGTGACTTTCTCACTCATTGTTTATACCGCTTTATCCTGTATTCAGGGTCGTGAGGGACCTGGAGCCTATCCCAGGAGGCTTAGGGCACGAGGCGGGGTACACCTGACAGGGGCTGCACAAATATGATGTGTTTTAATCCAAATACTGTGAGGAAAGATGTTTTAATGTGCTCAAACGTGCCACCTCGGAGGACAATTTCATCCAAATTAGAGTCAGATAAAAGTCACTAATAATTATTAATGTGAGCTGTCATGATAGGGAAATCCGATCTGACCAAAAAATCTCAAATGCACAATGTGGCCAACGTGTAATGGTAGCACTGCCTATTTTTGTAGGAAAGTTGCTGGTTGACTCTGTGCTCCATGTTATTTTGCTCTGATTTATCTGTTTCCACATATCCTCATCTTCCTGATAAGGAAACATTATTTGTTAACCATCTGCATGATGGTTGATATGCAAAACATTTCCATATATGAGTTATAATGCGGATTGGGTTTCAAAATGAGTATCGCGTACTATAGTTACATAAAATATTAAAGTACGTCGCAAGTCAGCAGGAAGTAGACATTCCAGATAGTGAACTTACACATTGTTTAAAATGAAAAAAGACATGAAATCTAGGGATTTTTGTCTACATTTGAGTTAAAGTTAGGAATGACTCATTAAGTCTGCAGAAATTGCAGATCCTAATCATTCCAGTGTACTGTATTGTATTTACATTTGATTTTTGCATTTCAAATTGTTTGACAAACATTACCCGTGTGTCCTCCTACCAATAGATTGGCCGTGAAAAACGCCACCCTGATGCTGTCTGTGTTGAAGATCCTGGACCGCAGTCATGTTCAGAAACTGCAACTTAAAGCTCTGGAAACAGTGCTCTTTGGCCCACAGAGTAAGCATCCCAGTGTGGGTTTAAGGTTCACAAAAAGGAAGCCTTTTAATAAAAATATATATAATTTTTTGTCTTAGCGTAACTATTTTGTATATTTTGTATATATTTTGTGTATATCTTTAAGGCTGTTTTAATGTACAAGTTACTATAAGATATTGGAAGATACAGGACTTACTAGCACCAGTGCTAGTGTAAATTTGCATTATTATAATACCAGTCATGAGATAACTGAAAGGCACCCTGAAACAGGGCAGCATGTAAAATAAAATAAAAAAGTCAATTTTTAAAAACATTAGAAGTTTATACCAGTATCAGAGTAACGTAGAAAAGTCCTTTCAAATGTACATTGATAGTGAAGATGGTACAGAGACCATCTGCATTATTGTTGAATTAACACTTACTTAAATGCTACATTACAAAATCTTTTTCACCCTAACAATATGTCATTTATAACACACCAATTTCTGGAGAAACTCTGCTGTTCCTTGTAGCTACACTACATAGGCGGCGACTGATTATCACTCCTTTATGTGGTTCTTCATTTAAATTGCTACTACAAAGCAGGTGGTTGTGTTATGTTTGTATTAGCATTACAGTTTTTCTTCCCTGGAACTAAGGGGACCAAACCTGTTCCAGCATTGCAGTTTAGTTCATTTGTATAGTCCTTTTAACAATGACCATTGTTGCAAAGCAGCTTTACAGAAATGAAGATTAATGGAAATAAATTTGAATATTTGTGAAAAATAGTATCACGAGCAAGCCGAGGGCGACAGTGGTGAGGAAAAAACTTCCTGAGATGACAATAGAAAGAAACCTTGAGAGTAACCAGACTCAACGGGAAAGTCATCCTCATTTGGTTGCTATCAGATAGTATGACAATAAATCAGGCCCTGGTATATCTGTGTGCTATTCAGTTGAAAGTTAAATAAAATAGTAAAGGTGTTTTAGGTTAATATAAAAGCCCAAAGCAAAGTCTGTAAAGACATGGTTTGCTAACTGTACTGGTTTGCTTAGTACCCTGACCTCAACCTCACTGAACATCTTTGGCAATAACAGAAATGCTAACTGCACCCCGGGCCTCCTTTTCCAGCATCCGTGCCTGACTTGACTAATGCAAATCCCCACAGCAGTATTTTAAAATATAGTGGAATGACTTCCCAGAAGATTGGACTGAAGCGGACTATATTTGTAAATGTGATGTTCAAAACGCAAATATATATTTTATGGTCATGCTTTGGCTATATAGTGTATAGTATATAGCTATACAGTCGTTAGATATTTTAATCAGTTCCTTATAAAACTAAAGTTTTTGGATTGTTCTTATATAGGTGTGCATATATAGTTTATGATATAGTTATATATTTATAACATTTGCCTTGGCTTACTCAAATGGACTTGACGAAAGACGAGATCATTTTTGTGCCAGGAAATAGTTAATAGGCTTGACTGCCTTCCCTAGTTAACAACCTAGCAACTGATTCAACTCAATTCTACAGCCCTGTCTATAGCTGTTACATTAATAATCCCATGTTTGTTGGGGGGAAAAAAGCAGTTTGATTGTCTTTTTATCTAACAAATGTAGGCTCAGAATGATTTCGTACCAGAAGAATTTCCTACACATTTATAATTTCATATGAGCTATAGTACCATATTTGTGATTAGTCTTATTATTGTATGTTGTTTTAGGGGGACTGTGGTGTATAATAGCTGTAGTGGAGTCTGTACAGGAGACTATTGTGGCAGTGGTAACATGTAATAAATTATACAGTTATGTAGAAATAATTTCTGTTAGTCTCGTGGAGTGTCGAGTACAAGTTTGCAGATCAAGTCAGACGCATCCAGATTCTATTTCTGCATTTAGAGAAAACACGCTCTGGATTGTTTTTACACGTAAATGAATATTTTCAGTCTGTGTTCGAAAATAGCCAGGCACTGTGGCGAGAGAAAGTCGGGTAGGAATGGGCATACTTTATTAGAAACGCTTGTTTGAGCATGACATGCACAAGTGGCTCAGGATACAGAGAGAGAGAGAGAGAGAGAGTGAGAGAGAGGAGGAGGGTAGTCATTAAATTGTATATACATTTGGTAAATACTTGAATGTTTTAGTGTTTGAATGCTTTTGGATATTATTAAGATTATAACTTAAAACTGGCAGAACATTACATTGTATAATATTAGAACTAGTGCTATAATGAGTATTTTTGGCACGTAAACCACAAAAGTGGAACAGTGTGTTGTTTTAAAGCAAAACAAAGTCTGAGGAGGCAATGGCTGTGTGAAAAACCTTGCATTTATGGCATTTGACTGATGCCCTTATCCGGAGTGACTTACATTTATCTTATTTATACTGAGCAGCTGWGGGTTAAAGGACAATGCTCAAGGGCTCACCAGGGGCTTTTTGGCAGTGCTGGGCTTTGAACTCGCAACATTCCGATTGGAAGGCCAACATCTTAACCATTGAACTACCATTGCTCCGTTTAATGTACTTAATATACTGTAGCTAATATTTTAATGCATTACATTTGGAAAAATGATATTTACTGTATTTTTGTGTGCTACCTACAACTGCTGCCTTCACCTCTTTTTATTTCTTCTGGCCAAATGCTAAGTGATGTTTAATTATGCATTATATTCAACATTTATTCTACAGTTAAGTCCAGTCCACTAATTTGTTTAGACAAGCAGCATTCCATGAATGCTTACGTTTCTCATAAGTGAACTAGGACATGTGATTATTTCTATCTCTTCACTCATCTGTGTTCAGCTTGTAAGATTCCACTCCTTAGTTTAAAAGGGTTATTACAGTAGTGTTAGCGAAATTATGAGCGAGCATGGCAAACTGGGAATTTTTTTATGACTATATCTTTTGCTAGGGTCCTGGGTATGAACAAAAATGTCAGTTTTGTGTTGTATCTTGTTTTGCTGCTGCTTCCACCAGAGATATTACAGTTGGCCTCTCTTTAGAGACTTGTTTTTTTTTCACTCTGTCTATAGGCAAAATATGTTTCTCTACATGTTTAAAGATCATGTTCTCAAGGTCTCTTTTACATCTTGAGTGAGGTTTAGAAAAATATTATCCTTAGTAATCAAGTTCTTTAAATAGGAATGTTTATTTTACTTGTGGACTCCTAATTGAAAATGAAACCAAAGGAAAATTGATGCGATCATCGTATACTACAGTAACTGTATCACTAGTGAATGCTTCCAATTTGACTATTTTTGGCTGCTAAATATACAATATAAAGTAAACATATTTACTGCATATATTTTAGCACACTTAATGAAATTTCGCCATAGAATTAATAATAATAATAGTAGTAGTAGACATGATTTGTAATGTGCCTTCATGAAAGCCAACCTCTACTATCAATTGTCCCACAATTATGTCACAAATGTACAAAAAGAATGCAATATTTYCTTTATTTTACATTACTTAATCAAATGCATTTTCTGGTGATTCCAGTATTCTGTATGTTGCTGCCATGATTGGGTCATTCAAGATTTTTTACATGTATTTAGCCCAAAAACAAGCAAAGGAGAAATACAAGACATTCTATATTATTTAGGTATTATTACTGTTTTATATATCTTGTTTGCACTGTTAATAGAAAATATCATAGGGAACAGGCAGAGTAATAAATAATCTATTTATTTATATTTATTTATTATTTATTTATTTTTGAAACATAGAATATTCTCTGCTCTGCTGAGAAACTAAAACCAATTACAACTCAAGCTACACTATAGCTGCAATGACTATATACTGTGGACCCATAAAATTTATTTATTTATTTATTTTACTCTTTACTTTAATATGTCCAACAAGTTCCCCACTGGTATGGACTGCAGGCAGAAATAACGTGCTAATCTGCTGATCCACATACCACCCATATGCAAGCTTGTATTCAAATTCCACATGAATGAATGAGATGCTCAGATGCAACAACAGATCCAAGGAAAAACATTAGGATGTTTTATGGTCTTATTTGTAGCTTTTGTCATGTAGAGACAAGTACCTTATGGTGTACGTCATGGTACAGTACCTCTAAAAACGGGTCATGCAACCTAATGCATTGCTTGCAAACTGCTAAAATCAATGCTCAAATGTGGGTGTGTAGGACTTTCTCAGTGTGTGACCCAGTTTCAAATTAGGCAATAATTAACCTATTTACTTAACAAAAAAAGTGATGGAATTGTCATAGTAATTTCACATAAATAGCCTGTGACTGAGTAGCTAGTTTAGCCACTTCTGAATAATAGTGAAAATATTACCGTTAGCTAGCTAAATTACGMAATATCTTAGATCCATTATAATTATGGATCTTCCTTTGTTGTTTGGTTTAAATTTATTTTCATGGAAATTTTATTAAGTTTATTAAGTAGATTTTAATTGCTCATTCATAAGTTCGTATTAAAAGAATTATGGCATTTTGAGATGAACAAAGCCTATATATTACCTCAATCTCGGCCAACTACACCTGTGAAAACCCTATTAAAATTTGTTCAGTAATGTTTACGTGATGCATGCACAAACAAACAGATAGACAAAACTTACAAAAAACATCTTGATGTGTTATATTACTCATCTTACGTCTCCCCCCAAAAAATCTTTCACAAATATATTTAATGTACAAGCACGCTTGAGAGTTTTATTATATATGTAGAGATTATGCTGACATCCTTGTGCTTTCTGTAGAAATATAAGATATGGTTAGTTGCCATATATCCATCCAGGTATTTAAGCTGACATTGCTAAGCTCTGTTTGGCTACAATGACCTGTGACTTCATGCCAATGATTTTTGATGTAGGGGAAGTTAAGTGATTGAGAACGCAGCCTCTGGCAACCGTAGGTCATATGTTAAACTAATCAAAAAAGCCAGACAGGAAACACCAGTCAATGTCTACAACTCGTGTTTTTGCATTGTGGGGAGGACAGAGTATCAGGAGGAAACCCAACTAGCATACGGGAAACTTACACACACCACGTACACAGACCTGAGGCGAAATTTGAATCCTCAACCCTGCAGGTGCGAGGCGACAACGCTAACCCCAAAGCCACTGTGCTACAGTTAGTTGACATTTGATTCAATATTTGACCTATATACTAGCATTTATTTATTTATTTATTTAAGTCATTTAAGTTCTGCCATTAAACATTATTTCCAATAACTAACTGTGGAAATTAAAGTACTTGATCCAAATGTCAATTACTTTAAGATACTGTAACTGCTACTTAATTGTGCATTGATTAACTTAGTTAACTTAGCATTAAATCAATCAGTGTGATCAGCCCATTAAGAAACAAACCTAAAACCTACGATTCAGTTCTATTGCAAAATCGTATAATTTACTCTAATCAGAACTGTACCTGCACTGTAAAAAAAACGGTAAATTTTACAGTAAAAAACTGACAGCTGTGGTTACCAGAATTTTACCGTAAAAAATACGGTAGCAATGTTTTTGGTTCTACGGGATCGCACTCATTATACTACCTGTTCTTTTTTCAAGCCTAGCCGGAAATCAAACCAAGACCCTGGAGGTGCAGGGTGACAGTGCTAACCACTACACTACCATGCTTGCTACATAAGTGTTGTCGTTGTTGGAGTGCAAGTCATGCGAGGGGACGTGGGGAAACCGAGGAAGTCCAACAACGACAACAGTTGCCTAGCAAGCATGATAGTGTAGTGGTTAGCACTGTCGCCTTGCACCTCCAGGGTCTGGGTTTGATTCCCGGTCAGACTTGAAGAAAAGAACAATTAAAATCCTTAAAATATGTAGTGTAATGAGTGCGATCCCATAGAACCAAAAAACATTGCTACCGTATTTTTTACAGTACACTTCTGGCAGCCACAGCTGCCAGTTTTTTACTGTAAAATTTACGGATTTACGACCGTTTTTTTTTACAGTGTGGGTCATCTTTACAGTCAGGTTCTAGTTTGTTTAGAACAATAATCTTTTGCAAACTTGGTTTTGTGGTCAAACCATTTTTTTTTCTTATGAATTCATAGCACAGCAAATAATTGAATGTTTAACTGATCTGTTGTTTCTTGGTATTTTATAAAGTGAGCCAGCTCGGCCATGTGAAGGACTTGGTGCTAGTGGTGTCCATCATAATTGGTGTAGCGGGCTGCTGGTTTGCCTACATCCAAAATCGTAACTCCAGGGACCACATGGGCCAGATGATGAAAGACCTGGAGGGCCTGCAAAGAGCAGARCAGAGCCTTCTGGACCTGCAGCAGAAGTGAGTGTCGTCAGTTACATTTCGCTTCTTCTGGTCGGATAAATGTTGATAATTGTGATTGCGGGAAAACTGTACCAATACACAACAGTTTTTACAGGAGAAATGCAGCGTAAGTGAACATGAATCTAAGAAGAAATCTAAAATGTCTGGTTTAAAATGTTCTTATTCCTAAGCATTGTTCAGGTAGTGAGGGTAAGTTGCAATACACGTGGCTCCCTAAGAAACACCATGCTGTTTCAGCTCATACTGTATATGGACTCATAGTCGCACTTTTAATACATTTCTAAGGCATAATTTATAATTTTATGTTTTCTGAAAGACCTCAAAAGATTTAGCAGCAGATGTAAATATACGATGTTAGTTAGAAGCTTAGCAAAATAATTTAAAAAATCATAAATATATATCTGAATACCAGTGCCATTTTTTTTTTCTCTCCGTACACAGACTGCCATATATGGTCATAAACACACACTCATAGCTGTTCTCATATCTATATGCACCAAATTACACTTCTTTAATCTCCAGACAGAACAAGTTTGGTTCATTTGGTTCCTGTTTGGAATGGTTCTTGTTATTTTATATGCAAGACAGTTACAATTTAAAAGCCAAACTCCAGGTCACATATAGTCTCATGTCGACATGAAATTAAATAAATTTGTGATTCATACAGTCAGATCCTTAAGTAGTTGGGCAGTGATGCGGTTTTTGTACTGTCGCCTCTATACACAACCATAATGGGTTGGAAATGAAGCAATCAAAATGTAATGTGAAGTGTAGACTTTCATATATACTTTCAATAACGTAATTATGAATATAATATTTTTTAATACTTAAATGTAAATCCTTTCACTCATTGACTGTCTGAAGTCTGGAATTCATAGCCATGAGTAAATGTTGATTTTCCTCCTGATGCTTTGCCAGACTTTTATCACAACCACCATCATTTGCCATTTCTATGGAATAAGATTTGTGGCAAAAAGGATTGAACAAAAATTAAACAATTAAACAAAAGTAAATACTTAGAAAATAAATTAAAAATCATTGCAAATCGAACAACAGGCATTAAAGTCAGGTTTTAACTCTTGCGCTTCTGACATAAATATATATTGTGTGGGTGAATCTATGCATACTGTAGATCACCAACCCTCAAAAAAAATAACAACTGGTTGGGAACTATAAAAATGATAATGCTTTTTGTCCAGAAAAACAGGAGCTCGCCTATATTTAACCTGTCTGAAAAATCTAACCTGGGGCTGACAGATAGCACCAGATAGCAGCTGGCCAATAAGGAAGCAGTCCTGTAACACACGGATATTTGTGTCAGAAGGGCAAAAGTAAAACTCGGCAAGGAAACTGGAAAACTATAGAACGAAAACAAAGTTTTCTGATATTGTAGTGCATTTCCCTTAAGGTTTAACATATAATTCTGTACATTATGAGATGCTTTTCTGCTCACCACAGTTGTACAGAGTGGTTATTTGAGTGAATGTAGCCTTCATGTCATGTTAAAACAGTCTGGCCGTTCCCTGATGAACTCACGCACTTATTAACAAGGCATTTCCACCTCTCTCGTTACTGCCGTTCTCTTTGATATAGATGCATTTTGCTTCCTGCACACTTAAACCCTGCTCTATATAATAATCCTATGTGATCAACAGTTCATACTGCGAGTGAATGGTGGAGAGAGGTCTTCTTTTATTTTGAAATAAATAGCTTAGCTTTTGTGTTTTATAATGGGATAAGGCCAGTTTTGTCATGCAGACCTGTCAGGCCTGCTTCACACCAAGCCTTGAAATCGACCCTTCTGCCTTAATCCGTGTGTAAACTGGAGAAATGTCTTCATATTCTTTGTATATGTTATTGGGACCGAGAATGTAAGTTCTGTCAGAGGCATTTTGCTCTTTCCTGCAGTATTTCCTTGCAGTCACAGTTCATTTTCAGACGGTCTGATATCGCTGATAGAGGCAGCGCACTCCAGCTGGGTGATGTAAGCCTCCTCCAAAAGTCCTTAAATGGCAAAAGAGAAGCCGGACAGCTCTGCAGTGAATCCACTCTGTTTGTAYCCGACAACCCAGACTGTTTGACTGCTGCTCTGTTCAGCCGTAGCTTTCAGCACGAATCCTTTCAGCACAGGTCACGGATCCTTTAGATTCTGCGATTTGAGCTTGCTTTTTTCCTAGAAGTCCTCTAATTTAAACCTCATAGTATACAGGGCACATCTACACCTTGCCACAATCAGTCTCAGTTCTGTTTGTATTGGGATCTGCAGCCACCACAAGAGAACAGGACATTCTGTAAAATATCAGAAAAGGCTCTAAGGAAGGGTAGGATGTAAAGTTTCTGAAATGTTCTACTAACACTTGATGCAATTGTTTCTAATAATAGGCTAATGATCATACCACATTTCCTTTTCCGCCAGTTAATTTTAGAACTGTTAACATTCAGTTAAATGTTATATAGCTATATTATAGGAACATTTAATAAACACCATAAAATAAAAAATATTTTAAAAAAACTCAATGGGGTTGGATTGATAGGCAAAATTTCTGTTACAGTTTTTTGGGAAGTTTTTCTTTGCCACTCTTTCTTTGGCATATAACTATGTCCAGATTTCTGTAATGCTTCTTTGTGATTGTGTCACTATCAAAGGGAAAATCTTTAATAAATTCATTAATTCTTGGACTTCCCTGTAATTCACCTCAAGTTCCAACAGGTAAAGAAAAACCCGAAAACTACCACACCTTTAACCAGAAACAGTTTGCTGTTTCATTGATAATTGACAGCTGGCACAGCAGATCACAGCATGTCGCATGTCCCTTTCTGTCCTTCAGACTAAGTCCTGCTTGGAACACGGTGCTGGCTGTTCGCTGCCTCTCTGACCTTCACCCTGACAAAGCTTTATAGTTTCTGAATGAATGCATGCAGTCAGTTCTGCTCACCCCACTGCCAACTCAGTTTCATTAGCGAGCACAAGTTTGCGTTTTGTTCTAACGTTTTTCGTCTTTTAATTCATTATTTAGTAGTCTTTAATACACTATCGAAATAATCTCATACAAGAGAGAGGGTGTTAACCTTTGGTAATGCATTCAGTGGGTAAATATTAGACATGTAAACACTTGATCTGTTCATTTCCTTTTCATCAGAATAAATATATAGTCTTTCTACCCATGTTTGCCCCACACAACTAACAATAGGTGATATGATGTGTTCCTGCGAAAGAAATTTTACTTCCATTCCTGATCAGTATCCACCTCTGTTAGTTGTTTTATCCACTAGGTACAATAACAAACCCTGCCGAGCTCAATGAGCTGCTGAGTACACCGCCCTAAGACTCTAGAAATCAGCTGGAACATCAGCAGCATTAAAAAAAAAAAAAAGTAATTCATAAGAGGTAATTAGAATAACAGCAGGATATAAAATGTATGGAGTTATTAAAGACTATGAATATTAAAGTTTGATGTAAGATAGGATGATGTGCACTTTTTTGGACATTTATGAATACCACTGTGTGAAATCTTGTGTAATGCCTGCCATGGTCTAGTGTCATATCTGTTAGTTTGATTTATACTTCACTTCCTGTTCACGCCTCAACTGCATCAGAGCTCCATGCAACATGACGACTCCCACTCTCCGTTGTGTTCACATTGTTGCTTAGCCCACGTTCATAAATGTCTGAACGGTTTCTGTCAGTCTTAAAATTAATAGCTGGTTTAAAACAGGAGTGAGAAAAAGCACTTTGCCAAAGCAGTCTGTGACAAGATTGGCTTGATTCAGCCTTGTGTGTGTGTGTGTGTGTGTGTGTGTGTGTGTGTGTGTGTGAGAGAGAGAGAGAAACAGCCAAGTGACTGCACTAAACAGGTCACATCTTGTTTAGACAAAGTCACTCTGCTCTATTTTAAATCCTAACCATGAGATGAAAAGAGGAGTGATAGTGGAATGTTTATTAGATTATTTTAATGTGCTCATAATCCAGTACAAAAACTGAAAAGCATGTACAGTATATTATTTCCTACAGCCTGTTTTAGTCTCCCTCTGGTGGTAGATCTAAGAACTGCATTCATTATTTTACAAGACAAACTTACAAGACAAACTATGAAACACTTTATACAAGCTGTGTATGTAATTTTATTTTATTTCATCATTTTACATTTTTAATTATTGTGATACCATCAAATTGATCTTAACACACAGTGTAGGAAAGTGGTTGACAGCACGATGTAATGCAGCCATGGTAATTTGTCTATGATTACAGTTTTTTTTATTAATGAAACAATCAAATAGATTTATCTAAGAGTTTAAAGATATTTCTGTATTATGTCGTTGAGTGTTTTCTTTATCTTATTAACTTTAAGATGGAGGAATTAGAGAGGTTAGGGAGGGAAAGACTTTTTACACTGGTTATAACAGAAATAAAAATGTTTTGTGGATGTTCATAAAAGTCAAATGAAAAAAGTATAAAAGGATAAAAAGTCAAAAAGTGTTGAAGGATAAAAAAGTATTTCCTTTAATAACTCCCAGTGGAAAATCACTGCAGTATAAAACACTTTAGGGCCTGTTGTTATTGGAAAATAATCAAATAGGGTATTAATAGTAACTCGTCTTTTGACTGTGCACATTGCTGCATCACACCACCCACTTGGTGTGTTTCATTCTCCCACTGTGTTTCCACAACAGAAGTACAAATGTGAGAAATCACTTTTTAAATGTTTTGTACTCTGAAACCGAATCTGCGTGTGTGTGTGTGTGTGTGTGTGCGTGTGTGCGTGTGTGTGTGCATAGGCTCCAGATAGCGCAGGATGAGCACCGCTCAGTGGAGGTCGAGAAGGTGAATCTGGAGCAGAAGTTAAGAGATGAGATTAATGAGGCTAAAAACGAGGCCCAGAGACTCCGACAGCTGCGTGAGGGCACAGAGAATGAACTGAGTCGCCAGAAATATGCAGAGGAGGAACTGGAGCAGGTCTCAGACATGCAAACACACACACACACACACCAGAGGGCTGTGTGAAAAAAAAATTTAAATTTTACAACATTTTAACGTTTTTACAAAAAACATTTTAAACATAATAACAAAGATGACCAAAATGTTGTTTAGATGTAATATGCCTATTTATGAAAATACACAATCACAAAAAAAATCACAAATACAAGTTTATAGGATCTTTTGTTTTGTCATATATTTCTTATTTCAAGCATTTATTTTTCCWATAATGAGCTAATGATATTACATATAATAYTGTATGTTTGTTGCCACATTTCACTTTCACAGGAAATCTATCATGCAAAATTCACTTCTTAGTCCTTGTTAGACATTCAGATGCCTCTCCAGTCTGCATGACCGCACAAGAAAATCTAAAACATTCCCTGCTGTTGGTTCAGATTTTCAGGCACATCAGATTTTCCCCCTATTATGACTTCATGCACCAAGAGCCCCTCCCCAATTTTGAATGGGGCAAAATTGAAAGCAGTCATCCCAGAATGCATTAGCTGGAAAATTAACAGACACATTTTCTGTTTTAATTAAAGAGAATATGACACTTTTATATATATATATATATATATATATATATATATATATATATATAATCTTTCCTTAGGCTTTGATGCAATTTAAAATATAATTTGCACAATTACATACAGTATATATAATACATTACCACATGCACAATTACTAAAAGCGAATGCATTCACTAATTTTGTGTGTATTTGTGTGTGTTGTAGGTGCGCACAGCTCTAAAGAAAGCAGAGAAGGAGCTGGAGTCGAGGAGGCGCTGGTCTCCTCCTGAACCTCTGCAGAAGTGGCTGCAGGTCACACACGAGGTGGAGGTGCAGTACTACAACGTAAAGAAACAGAGTGCTGAGAAACAGCTTCTAATGGCGAAAGAAGGGGTAAAACCATCACATACTCTGTCTCTCTCTCTCTCTCTCTCTCTCTTTCTCTTTAGAACACACAGACATGATTTTAATATTAACAATTCTTTTGTCCTGATAGGCAGAGAAGATAAAGAAGAAGAGAGGAACATTGTTCGGGACATTCCACGTGGCTCACAGCTCCTCACTGGATGATGTCGATCACAAAATCTTGTCAGCCAAGTAAGGATGAGGAAATGTTATGAGAAATGCATACTCAGGAAAATATATACATTCTTTGTATATTAAATATATATTATTTGTAGCTTTTAATAGGTTTAAGTCTGCTCTCAAATTATTTTGTATTTGCAAGATATTAACTGCACTTTGACTCWGAACACTAATGTATGTAAGAGCTCAGATTTGCCCAAATTTTTACCTGTGCGTATCCCACTTCAAGTCCCGCCTTTGTTTTGATTGGGTGACTAAACTAGCCATAATCAGTTTAGTTTTTTTTATCATTAATGTTGTTTTTTATTATTCAATTATTATTATTATTATGGCACTGTTACATGCACCATAACCTTTCATATCGTTTTTTCTCACTGTCCACCTGACAGACAGTCTCTAGGGGAGGTAACAGCAGCTCTGAGGGAGAAGCTAAATCGCTGGCAGCAGATCGAGTCTCTTACAGGATTGAGCATCGTGAATAATCCGGGCCTGTCATTTTTGGCCTCAGCTCTCAACCTGGACCCTGCTTGTCTGGGGATCCGGACAGCCCCCCCACAGCACCTGATACTCTCTGATGATCTGGACGACATGGACGAGGAAATGCTGTCTCCTGGAACTCTGCGCTGTGAGTCCAATCCCCACCACACACCCAAACACACACTGACAAAGTGGAGCTTGAATGGCTGCTCTGGTCCTTTAACACTGTGCGGTCAGTAGAGATAAGCGGAGTTCATGAAGGCCTGTTCTAACTGCCTGATGTTTACAGATGCCGCCTGGCAGCTGGACCGGCGAGTGAGCGACCTTTGGCCTGTGGCCTCAGAGAGCCTGTGGAAACATTCTGGTTGGCATCACCTCCTCGTTATCTCTGCCAATTTAAACAGCTTTTTCCATATCCCTCCTAGTGCCCTTTTATTCGCTTTCTTTCTTTTTCCTGTAGAACGTGCACTTCTAACTCCTCAGCCAGTAGCAACCGATTAMAATCCACCTTCTTTCTTTTTCATTAATGGAGATTAAATGTGTTCTGAAGTGCAGATCGGTGGGATCACTGCTGACTTAGACGTAGCCACTGCTCATAATTTAAGACTTAAATCCTTCCTATTTGCATGTTTTGAGCCAGGTCTTGCTTCCAAACGCTTTCCATGTCTTTTTCATACATGGTGCCTGGTTTAAATTCTGACTTGTTGGAAGTTGTAACTAAAGGTTTAACTAAAATGATTTCGTTTCAGAAGGATTTCACTCATTCATGTCAAGCAACCGATTTATTTTGATCGGCGTTGTGTTGTGTCATATACAGTAGGACAGGACACCAGTCTGTCAGAAGGCACCAAACACCAACTTATTCAGACCCAGGGACAGTTTAGCATTGCCAGTCTAGAAATTACACATTAATATAAACCTTGCAGCTGGAGCCAACATTTTATTAAACCTTTTGACCAATCAGAATCAAGCATTCAGTAACAATGTGGTGTAATAGTGTTTATAATCTCCCCTTTAATACTTGCACAAATTTGGAATCTCTAAATTTACCAGAACGTTTCGACCACTTGTTTCAACAAGCAACTGGTTAAATTTCTTATGAAATCACACATCCTGTTACGCGTTAAAGGCTTAAATCAGTCAGACTTCCCTTCCCTAGTTTTTTTTTTTTTACCATGGAAATCTCTGTTGGTCGAGCAGTTTCTGCAACCCACAGTTAGGTCATACAGTGCAGGAAGTAAAATGTGGACGAGAATGAAGTTCAGTCGAATTAAACTCTTTCTTTTTAAAGAGGTTCTTCCACATAGATTTTTTGGAAAGTCTTCTGATCACTCGAGACATTTATGCATCTTACAYGACTGCATMATTCAAATCGAACCTGATTCTATGCTTGATTGATTTTGTTTAATCCAGCTGTCAATGTTTTAATAAATAAAGTAGACAGTGGAAGGTAGCATTCAGTAAATAAAATCCTTTCATCCAGTACAACAACAACTAACAAATCTGTGAAAGAACTGAGACAAAACAATGTGCACTTGGGTGATTTATTTGGTTTTTGGGTTCACACCAAAACATTTCCAAAACCGGAATTTATATAGTACGTTTGACCCTAAGCATCACCTGAAATAATGGGACCTTATAAGGTTTGCTTCAAACCAAGATGGTAATCAGCATGCCATTGTTTAAACACCTTTATGCAATATCACAATGTTTATTTCCTTCCAGAGCTGCATTTATTTTTGGCCGAGCCCTTCTATTGGTGACAGGAGAGTCAGACCTCTCTATAAAGTCTTCTCCGGCACAACCCTAAATTACGGTCAGGACACTGTGGTGCCCACTTTATGTCTGAAAATGGTTCCTCATGCTCCCAGCACCATTCCTTCACTCCTCGAGTCCTGAAATCCATGGCTGGTATAACCTGGTTGTTCAGTACAATCAGCTGACTTAATTTTATTGCTACGTAACATTCCCACACCTAGACCTGACCAATTGAAGCAACCCCAGATAATAACACTGCATCCAGAGGTTTGTACACTGGATGCATGCTGCGGGATACTCACTGCATTAGTAAGGGTAAAATAATTGTTGCGCTGAAACAAATGAATTGCTGCAGTAATTATTCAATAATAGGCTCTTAATTATTTGCTTGTTTAACTTTATTTTCTATTTGCTTGTTTACTTTTTTTGCCAGGCATGTAAAAGTATATACTCCTTTTACATTCACTGAACACTATAATCCACTAACGTGATCTTTTTAGTGTTATGTTGTGTTGCTACCATACTAAACTTCTTTTAAGCACATCCTGTAGCTCTTGATACTTCCTATTCATCAGCTTGCTTTATCCTGAAACATTATTTGTATTCATTCTCATACCATGTGCTTTACTTGTGCCAAATGTTCAACACAAAAAGCTTTAGCTTGTGTCTTTTTCAGTGTGTCAGTACAGTGGCTGAATGTGCTTACACAGCTATTTTTTGTCGAATATGAATGAAAGCAAAATGTATACTTTTGTTTCATCAGCTCTTTGATTCGGTTTTACATTATATAATTAGACAAACCAAACATACCAGCATTGGTTGTTGGAAAAAATTTWAAAAAAATTTAAAAATAMAGCGATGGAACAGGGTAAACAAGAAAGCATGTTGTGTAACAAATTAAAATATCTAGCTAAAGGGAGTATATCTCTGGTTGCTTGATGAGCTGATGAACTTTCTTGCTTGTCCGATGATGTCATATCAATGACGTAATAGCACTGAGACAGAATCTGTCAGATTTGTTCACCACACTGGTATGTACCAATTAAGACAAATGCTAAACTTACACCAGTAGGAGGCGATGTAGTTACTGTACTGTACATTATGTAATAACAGAAATACTACATGAATTTGATTCATGAAGCGACTTCTTTTTTTCTGTGTGAGCACACAGTATGTAAGTGTGTTGGGGGAATTTTAGGATGAAGACCCACATAGACCATAAACATTTGGGATAAATACTGCTTCATTAAATATTGTGTATTCCTGTCAACAGTTCCCAGTACGATGTCAGTGCGGCCGCAGCAGGCTGACCCAGCGCTGAGCTCTCAGAGGTTGGTAGAGGGCACTGAGGCTGAAGCGATGGCACCGTACACCTCCCAGCCCCACAGTCGCCCACACACACGGCAGACTCGCAGCTACTCTATAGGCCAGCTGGAGCTGGAATTCCTGCCCGTACCTTCTCTGTCTTCCTCTCTCTCTCATCCTTCCATCACTTCTTCCGTCCTGCCCTTGCTCTCTACCTCCTCTGGCWCTTCCTTCACTGGCTTTCTCTACCGCTCTTCTAATTGCCACTCGGTGGACGCAGTGCTCAGCCTCCAGACCAAGGGGTTAACTGTTGCACAGCAACACGGGAGAGCCGAGAGCAGCGGGTATCTCATACTTTCGCAGCAGGGTGCAGCTAACCGTTCGTGTGTGACTCATAACTGGCACAGAGATTGAGGTTAAATGCTGTTAAACTCAATTCTCCGAACTGGCATTAACACCAAGAGCTCTGCAAAATGTTTGTACATGATGAGCTACAAGCTCAGGAAGTACTGTAGGAACATTTTGTTAGTAGTGCTTTGCTTTCACATCTCTACATAAATTTGTTTTAATGCCTATAAAGTAAAAGAAAAAAAAAAGGCAAATGAAAGGTAATTTGACAATGGTGAGTAAACTCATCTGCTGTACCATTCGTACAGTTTCATACATTTTCCCAAGCATAATTTTGCATACAGATATATTTAAAGAGATAAATATCAGATTATTCTGTAACGTTGTTAGAGGTATGGGAAAGCAGCACAACTTATATGAACTATCTTCACTAACATTAACCATAGAGGTCTCCAAATCCCCAAAAGTTGCGTATGGCTTTTTCCCTTTCTTAATTACTCTGTTGCAGCTTATTACTCTTGAAGACCCTACTTACTTGCACATTTCCTATTATTCCTAATTTTTCTTAGGTTTGCCTTTTTGAAGATAGCAGTTTTGCAGATTACACATTTACTTTTTAACGAAGTATTGAGCCCAAAGTGAAATTCAATGAATTTCTTAATAAGAGTATTTTGTTATTCTATGTAACAATCAATATTCATATGAATTCCATTATTATTTTAAACCTGTTGCAACTGCGTTCTTCCATTGTCCAACAGTTTTCTATTGGGTTTAGGTCTGTAGACGACCAAGGCCATGGCTCCAGAAGCTGAATACCATTGTCACAGACCCAGCAGTTTTACATTCAATTTCTTCAACTAATTGAAAAAGTGAAAATTACTGTTCACAGAATGAACTATAAAGCATGGCATATGTTGTCTTGATACTTTCGTCCACCACTGTACACATCCAGGTTTCTAGTAAAATTTCACAGAATTGTTGGAATACCCAGTAATATCCCCAAAAATATGGGCAAAAAAAAATCTGATGGATACAAGTCATATTATGTTTCATATGTGTAACATTTTCATTTTCACAAATGTATTTAATCCTCCTATTGTCTGTAATAATATTCAGTTCTAAATAACTTGAGCTATTTTGGTGTTTTTGGTCAAAAAGACCTTCTAATTTCATTATTAACTTCTTGAGACGAGTACTCTACTGTCGTGTACATGGCGTTTTCTCCTCCCTATTTCTCTTCATTAGCACTTATACCTATAAAAGTAATCAAAAGTCTTCAAACAGGAAGAGGTTTCACAAAAGAATGATATCTAACAGTCCTCATACAGTTTGTAGCTCATACAAGGATATACAATATAGGAAATGCAGTTGGGAGAAAATAACATGTCCACATACTGTATGAGGACATTTGTGTCTCAAGAGGTTAAAGCTGGACTCGTGGACATCAAACACAGAATAAACACTGATCCTCTTTCCTATCTTGCTCGTGCAGGGAACTGAACCACTCAGACTCGGATTCGTCTCTGTCTCTGTGTCAGTACGGCGAGAGTCAGCGAGGTTCGTCCACGGCTCTAGGCAGTAGATCCGTCCTCTCCCGGTCTAACGGAGGAGGAAACAGCTCGACCAACAGTCCCCTCTTCCCGAAGAGGAACTTCAGCATGGAGAAGTGCGCCAGTCTGGGAGAGATCAACAGCCAGTTCAGCAGCCTGAGCTCAGCCACATCCACACGCTCTCTCAGCACACCGACGGGGGACATGGACGTACCTGCAGGAGGGAAGAGCGGCAGAGGCAAGAAGAGCCCAGGTGACGAGGACAGCGCCTCCACAGGGGAGGACGGTGATGTGCCCAGCTCTAGCCGTAAGAAGCACACTTTCTCTAGACTCTTCCAGAAGCAGAAGCAGAAGAAACAGTAGTGATGTACAGTAGTAAAAGCGGAAGAAAGAGTGAAATACKATATTCTGGAAATAGCGGTACTGTTTATATGGGTATAAGGGAGCATCTACTGTATGATATTTTATATGATTTCGTTTTTAGAGTGCTTGTGACATCTGAGGGGAACAAAGGTATTATACTTTTATAGAAATGTGTGGAGTTTTGTGTGAAATAATTTATTCTGCACTTACTAGTTACGCAATTTCTGTCATGAATTTTTGTTACATTTTTCTTTTATTTCTTTTTCTCGTGCCATCTGTTTACAGGTGTAGACTTTACAAATGGGTCAGACATGGCTGTAAGAGTAGTTAAGATAATATAAAGAGCATGATAAAATGCACAAACTACTACAATCTGTGCTTTTTGTATCAATTTTATTCCATAGTTTTACAATACTGAAGAAGTGTTTTCATGTTTACACCAGATATATAATATACAATATATGAGCACCAGAACATCAGCTGAAAATGGCAGATCATTTCTCGTTAGAATCACAAGCACAAATATCCCACAACTCATTTGTACGTGTATCAAGTTTTTTTTTTTTTTTTAGTTTAGTTTAAGAAAGCCCAGCCACTGTATAGATTCCTTTTCTTGACTGTTTGTAACCCATCTGCCTCAAGGTTTGTCCATGTCCATTCTAAGCTCAGCACGGTCATCATGTGGCGTTATGTCACTCATCAACAACGTGTTTCTGCCTGCAGAACCACTGCACACTGGATGTTTTCCTGTCATTATGTTTTTCTCATCATTATGTTGTAGATTGCTGGGTAAAAATCCRGGATGTTATAATCAGCATGCTATAAAATATAAAGGTTTTAAGCGAACAGGTTTTCTGTTCAGGGATGTGTATCATAGCTGCAGTACATGGAAAGCAGGCTGATAAACACTGGAGAATGTCTTTAAGAGAATGAACGTACAAATACAGGCAGATTCATCATCATCCCTTTCACATCACACCTTTATATAAATGTGAACTGCAGGTTTCACTTTAGAATTTAAATAAATCTATTTATTTATTCATGATTCTCTTGTTCTTTCTCTTTATATACCTGTATGTGTGTGTCTGCGTGTGGTGCTCAACTCAAAAAGTATGATAATTAGGCTTACAGCTCAAAGATTTGAGCATCTCAAAATATTAGAATATTTCATTTCAAAATAAAATAGTCAATTACTATTAATACAGTATTTATAATTGTCACAGGTTTTAGATCCGCATCCCCACAGAAGTTCGGTGATAGGGCTAGCTGTTTCCCAGCTGTATCAAAGTATATTTATGGAAAGTTGACTGGAAGGGAAAAGTGTGATAAGAAGCAACAGGAATGACTACAGCCTGTCAAGCAAAGCTGAATCGAGAACGTATCTGAGCTTCACAAGGAGTGCAATGAAGCTGGAGTCAATGCATCCAGAGCCACCATGCACAGACGTCTTCAGGAAATGGACTACACTTGTGGCATCCCTAATATTAAGCAACCCCTGAACCTGAGGTGTTGAAAATGTCTTACCTGGTTTAAGGAGAAAAAGAAGTTGTGCAAAGTCCTTTTTTCAGATGAAAATAAGTTTTCCATTTCTTTTGGAAATCTAGATCAAACAGTCTGGAGGAGGAGTGGAGAGACAGAGTATCCAAGGTGCTTGAAGTCCATTGTGATGTTTTCAGTCTATTATAATTTGGGGTGCTACATCATCTCCTGGTGTTGTTCAAGTAGCCATCTAGCACAGATTTTTAGAGCATTTCATGCTTGTGTCTGCTGAAAAACTTTATTTAGATGCAGATTTCCTTTACTAGCAGGACTTAACACCTGCCCACAGTCCCAAAACTACTATCGACTGGTTTGATATTACTGTGGTAGAATCTATGGGGTATTGTGAAAAGAAAGATGGCAAACGCCCGACCCAACAATAAAAATGAGGTGAAGGCGGCTATCAAAGCAACCTGGTCTTCAATAACGCTTCAGCAGTGCTTCAGCTGCGATCGCCTCCCTGCCATGCCACACGGTGCAGTAATTCATGCTAAAGGAGTCCTGACTACATACAGTATCAAGTGGGTAAATTAACACATTTTTCATGAGATATAACTTATAAATCTGTTTTTTTAATTGATCCTAGGAAAAATCACATATTTTAAATGCAGGATTATGAAATATACAGGGTTAATACATTTTAAAAAACATATTTCACTTGACATGTAATAAATCTAGAATGAGTTTCCTTTTTTGAATTAAAAAAAAAATCCTCAATATTAACATTTCTTGAGATGCACTGTATATATGTACTGTATATTCACCAGTGCAAASCAGAAACACCCACAAGAAGTAATGTTTTGAAAAATGCACTGACTAAGTTGTCAAGCCAACATGGTTTGTTTCTCAACACATCGACTTTGAGAACTGCATGTTCAGTGCTGCTAAGTACTGTATTGGAATACATACTGTATAGTGCGCATCTGAAGCCTGGAACAGACATGCTTTCACTTGTGTCATTCTTACCCAGTCATTCACGTAATCCCTCTGSCTTGTTCAAGCTGAGTCTTGTTATCTCATACCTACTTTTTTCTTTTTTTTTCTGCCTTTTTTATACTGTACTCTGTCTGACTGTTTACCAACTACACAGTTTTATACTTACAGTATATCAAAATTTTCTTGAACTTCAACACCACTCTGTTAACCTTTCTTATCATTTYCAATGGTTTTAAAGCATTTCATTTGAAAACAACAAAGTCATCCAGGATTAGTTTTTCACACATTCCTGGCAAATATCATGTTAGGAGTAGGTCTGGTTTAAAGGGACGGAAATCTTCTCTGACTGACACACATTACAGTACATTGGCATGAAGGAATCTGTGCCGCATAAATGCCAGAAGGAGATTTTTAACCTTCACCCTGCACAGTGTGAAGGCTTGYCTGCCTCTAAATTAATGACTGAGACGCGGTGCTCCATGAGGCTCATCATAAATCTAGAGACATTTCTTTTCCCAAGGTTATACTCAGGAGAAAAGCCGAGTTTGAATGTAACCCAGAGTGGAACTAATAATATAGCATATTTCTGTTTCAGAGAAGGTTTTATAATTTAAAATACCAACTGTGTTTTCGTTCTTTGGCTGCAATCCCTGCATGGTATTAGTGTATGAGCTGTAGAGTATTTAAAGAAAAGTACACCTTATGGAAAGACTTTTTTTTTAATAGCAGTAACAGTTCAGTGGCTGAAATGTTGAAAAAAWAWAATAAAATCTTTAGCTACAGTATGCTAGTTGAATAATGTAAAAAAATCCACTAAAGACTATATTTTGCATAAGTTAAATTTATTTTCTTCTTCTGGTTTATTACTGTACCTCTTCTTTATTTTTTCTTCCTTAGGGCCAATTAGAGATCCTGATAAAGCTGTAATGCTTTTTTTAGTGATGAATACTGCTCTTATACTGGACACCCATTGCAAATCTTGCCTTTAAGCAATATATAGTTCCTGATAAATTAATGATTAATTTTCCCAGCTCCCACCAAAATATCAGCTCCTCCAACTACTGCATGACGTCTCCTTTTTTGTTGCATTTTCCTTTTTCCAGTCGCGTCATCGCAGGGCGGCTGAACACATACTGTGAACGTGCATTAATTGGTTAACAGATTGTTAGTGCCTCTGGTGAATGTGGGAAGCTAGTACAGTTAGCTGGTTAATATGAAGTATAGCRCATAACATGCATCAAAAACAAAAGTGATGAGTTGAAATCATACAGTAAGCTGTAAGCACATGTTAGTCACATTACCAGCCTAATGTAAAGCAGTTCAGATAATTTTACCCTAATATGTCAGATCAGATTTTTTATGGCAGTCTGAACGCACAATTGTAATGTTTTTCAGATCAGATCTAAGTCACTTTTGTATACAGTATATTCCTGTGATATAGGTAGGATATCCTCTCCAGAGAAAAATCCCCAGGTTTTTGTTTTTGCTAAAATCACATCTATTGTATAAAATGAACGAGTGGTCGTACAAATATGATGTTTTTATACCAGGTAACATGGACAGAGACATATCAATGTGTGCAGCCGTGGCATTTCAGAAGACAGACATATCCACATTATAGGCGGTTAAAAGTCACTTGTAATCCAGTCTGATCAATGCAACCTGTTAGTGTGATCCGCTAACTCGCACATACCGCATGCTCAATTTTGCACCTTTGGACTTCAAGCCTAGTGATGGGATTCAAACTTGATTCTCTGTAGCAGATTGAGACCGTTAGAACGCCCACCCTAGTAACATATTACTCCTATTACTCTGTAAAATATTTAAATAAAAAGATTATTTAAAAAAAACTACCTGACATTAGAGGAAATAAAATCTACCGTTATTATTATTTTTCTTTAATCCCCATTGGGGAAGAACTTGCTGCTTTCTGGACATTGACCGACTGTGGTCAAAAGCTGGAACTATGTCCATTTCTCATGCCTTTCCAGAAAACTGTCTCTAAAAACAAAGTTTTTTTTTTTTCAGTTTTATCCAGTTTCTGTAAAAAGAAATAGGCACTGTCGATGCACTAAACAACACCTATTGCAGTTTATATCGAGTGCATACTGTAGCTTTGGTCTCCACACATTCCGAGTTAAATGCCATGTCCATGGGAAGTCTTCGACATTCATCCCTGTTAAGTTCCGCCTCCTCACACTGGTGTAATGTTACGCATCACTGGCGTCCCAGGCCATCGCAGTGAAATCCAGATCAGTCAGGTTGACGGTGTAGGGTCCCTCCACTCGCTCAGGCTCTGCACTCTGCTGCTGAATGCCATTGCTTTGGTTGTTGTCTCGCCAGGAGTTCAGCGGTCGGATAGCTTTCTGGAAGCGCTGAAAGGGAAAGGCACATTAAGAAGCAAATCTTATAGTACATGTGTTTCATTATTCAAAAATGAAAAATGATTCATTGTGTGGTTTCTAGTTTGAATCGTAGGTTTGTCAAAACTCACTTCTCTCATGGTGCCAGACTCCTTCCAGACAGCCACGATGCCCCAGATGGGGATCTGCAGGCAGCAGACGAGGCCCATACACACCCCAAGGCCTTTGCCCCACGTGGGGTACTGATAAGAACCGTATTGCAGGGATGTTCTGTACATCTCGATGAAAATGTAGGTCAGGATGAACTACATGGGGTTAAAATGCAGAACACAGACATGCAAGTCATTAATACAATGAATAGGAAAGCAGAGCGATAGAATGTCACAGGTGTACTGAATTATTTAATACAAGCTGATGTGGTGTTGTTAAAGCCTTGGTCAGGTGCATGTTTATTTTTGCTCAGAAGGACAGAACCCGTCCAGGCTTGCTTTAGRTTAATTGGACTAACTTACCCATTTAAAATATTACTGAATGTCATTTTAAACACTTTCTTTTTATACTTCCATTAAAAACAGAAGCAGCCTACGCTTAAAATGCAATGCCACAATACTGAACAAGCATGCAGTACACAGCAACTGTGACTTCCTCCAAAACCTACTCCACCCCAAACACTGTACTCACCAGTAACAGGAAAGGTGTGCAGAATACCCAGCATGCCTTGAAGTAGAGCAGCAGTTTAGTGCACCAGGACGGGCAGGGACGGATCATGTCCTCTATGTCCTGGCAAAACTGATCCACACCTGAGTTAAACAAATCACATGCAAATTAATATGGCAAGACATGGCAGAGAAAGGGCCAACAGCTACATTTACATGGATGATATTTCTGAAATCTGATTGAAATTATTCTGATATAAGACTCCAACTGAACTGTTTACATTTGGAAGTTAGCACTAAATCAAAATACAAAATTTTTGGTTTAATTAATTAATTTATTTTTCTTCTAATTTTAGGTCTTTTCCATCTTCCCACCTTTCGTGTTATGATTGGTTACACGGATTCTGTTTCATTTATCCAATTCAATTCAATTCAATTCAGAGCTTCATTTTAAATACACTGTATCTAATWCACTGCATTTAAATACACTAATCAGTGCCCCATCCTCAGCCAAAGACTAGGAGGCAGTGGAGAGAGAGCTGCTCTCACAGAGGTGGCCAATCAGGAGTCGACACAAAATTTCTCACCACGCCATACAGTATAATGTTACCCCCATATGGGGCAAACATAGCCAGAAAGAATATACAAAAAGTCCTCAACAAACAGATGATTTGACTTATTAACTTTCGAATATACGAACATGTGTCCGTGTATGCTCAATCATGGGTATTAGATCACACAATTGGACTTACGGACAAGCTCTTGGAACGGAACTCGTTTGTATGTACGGGACTTGCTGKATTTATTTCAACAAGAGAGAAAAACGATCAGACACAGCTAAGAATTTCCTACTGAACAGATTATCAAAGGTTTACACCATCCCTCTCATTGCAACTAAAGATTCAGCTAATCAATTATTAATGCAGTATTAGGGTCCATGTAATTTCACATATTGGCCTCCAGATGTTAATACTGACTTGAGCAACAAAAWGAGTGTAGAACTGTTGGAGGGAAGTGCTCTCCACCGTTTTTCACATGTACAGACTGTGATGATTCATGGTATCACTGTGATTGACAGAGAAAAGAAAGCATGGCATTCCTCCAACCCAGGGGACAGAGACAATTTTGCATCCACATATATTAACTAAACTATCTGTTAGTGTTATTATTATATATATTAATATGAATATCTGGCACATCTGTCATGTTTAATAATAAAACTCTGGCAAATACATCAAGCTGTGGTGACCTTTATCCGGAGAAAAAACTCTGCTCATGGTACTCCGAGTAAAAGAGTAGTGGTAGTGGTAAAAGCGCTCGCCCTATCATCCGGAGATCGCTAGTTCGAATCCCGGGTGATGCTGTAACCTCTCGCAGCCGGAGGTCTAGAGAGAGCTGATTGGCCGAGCTCTCTCAGAGGGGCGGGATAAGAGGTACTAAAGTGCATTAGTACATTAATCACGGCTCTACAGCCAGTCAGGGGCGTCTCTGAGCKCGCGCAACGGAGGGAGCGGATAGCGCTGTCCTCCGAGTGTGTTACGTCGCCCCCTACGGTGCGCGAGCGAGCAGTTCGAAAAGATGCGGCCGGCTGGCATCACGTGGTTCGGAGGAAACACGTGATAGTCTTCGGCCCTCCCGGCTGAGTGGTAGTAGTAGCCTTAATGTGGGAGCCCCCTAGTGACGGGGAGGAATTGGACACGACTAAATTAGGGAGAAAATCGGGGAAAAAATCACACAAAAAAAATTGTTGTTGCTTATATGTTATTTGACATGGGTGTCCATTAAAGGACGCTGTTAGAGTGTGAGATGAGATGGAGGAAGTGTGGTGGGTGGCACACCGTAGAAGAATGCCATGCCCAGACACATGAACAGAGTGATGATGATGAGACCGAAACTGGTGCTGAATGAGTCTATCAGGGTGAACCAGTAAATTCCTCCCTGTTAATGGGAAATGCACAAGAGTTACTATCAGTCATGCTCACATGCACATTTACCAACAGTTTTTATATATTATTCATTTAATAGAGCCAGTTAGCACTCACATCAGTGACCAGTAACAGGCCCATCAAGTAGAAGCCGAAGCAGAGCAGGGCCAAGAAAATGGCCTTCTGCTTCATATTGCCTCTGAGCTGAGGAAACTCATCCAGTACTGCTGTGGTAATGCCCTCCATGTTACCAAACTAAAGGAAGAGAGAGACAGAGAGAGAGAGAGRTATCAGATATCAGGAAGTTACATCACTATCTGGTGCAAAGCTCAAGCAAACCACACCGCTCAACAAACATGGGTACTAAGAACAATGTTGTAATAACAATGTCTTGACAAATGCTTTACAGTCATGCAAAAAACATGTAGCTAGCAGCAATTCTTCACTTGGTCCCTTTGAGGGAACCTTTAAAGGTTCTATGCAGAATTTTGCAAAATATCAAGTAATTAAATAAGGCAGAATGAAAAAGATCAGCAGAATGTGTTYATTGCTTATTTCTCCAGTTAAAATGTAGTCAATCAGCCAAAAACCGTGTCTGCTTTGCATCATCAGAGAAAGTTATCTCTGTCGCACTCGAAAGCTATTTCATAAACACAGTTGCAAAAGAAACTGTTCAAGCAAATAGCTGTGACTGTTTTAAACTAAAACCCTAAACCAGAACCCTAAACCTGATTATATATACAGTATAGTTACAATTGCATATAAAAGTTACAAATGTTTTTTTCTTGTTATGCTGTTTAAAATCAAAAGGAATTAATTATAAGTTTTACATTTACATTTAGGCAGACGGTCTTTCTATTATTTTTATCTCATTATACATGTGGGCAGGTGAGGGTTAAGGGCTTTTCTCAAGGCCCTAACAGGGACAACTTGGTGGTCGTGGGATTTGAACCTAAGACCTTCCGAACCGTAGTCCAATGCCTTAAGAAGTCTTTTTAATTGGACATTTCTCTATAAACTTAAGCTGACAGTAAACAAATATTCTGAAATATAAAGCTGTTTTACATGATCTGTATATTGACTGAAATCTTGTGGCTACATGTGTGGTTTATCCCTGTAGTATCAAGTATCAAGTCTTTGGGCAAAACAAAGTCTTGGGGTAAGGTTTAGGGCCAAAACTAAAAACTGAAAGAACAGTGTATTGTTGTTGGCATTTGTACTATTTTTGTATTTAAGTCTGAAGTTAAAATATATTATAAACAGAATGAGACAATATTGCAATAAAACGTTCCTTTGAAATCTGTGATCATATGCGCCTTAGAAGCAAAGTTTGGCTCGTTAACTACATTAAAGTCAAGTAAACTTAATTAACTATGTTAAGATGAGGAGAGATACATTTAAATAAATGTGCATTACCAGTGTGTCCACTCCTAGCATGAAGAGCATTAGGAAAAACAGAATGGCCCAGAAAACTGAACCAGGCAGAAGAGCCAGGGCTTCTGGGTAAGCGACAAACGCCAAGCCTGGACCTGAGAAATGATTAAACAGACCAGGATCAGTTAGCTCATTTTCTTGAAACTCAATATGTCATGTTTCAATTAAACCACAATACAAAAGCAGCGTGTGGAAGAATGGGGAGTGTCTGCGGACTTGCGTAATAAAAACACACTCTGATATGGGTTACCTGAATCTGCAACCAGCTCTACAGGAACACCCTTCCTCCAGGCCATGTGACCTAGGATGGAAAAGATAGCAAAGCCTGCAAAGAAGCTGGTGGCACAGTTGCCTATGGTGATTACAATGGTGTCCCTGAAAAAAAGCATTATAATTTATTCATTTAACCTTGCCAGAACATGGATTAATGAAGATTATACACAATAATGGACTAACCTGATAACATTATTGTCAAATTTATTGTAGGAAGCCATAGAAAGAAGTCCCCCTACGCCAATGCCCAGTGAGTAGAAGATCTGTGAGGCTGCATCATTCCATACCTAATCAATCCAACGAAAACGCAATAAATCAGTTTTTCCCGAAAAAGTGTATTTACTGCAATACATAAAAAATAGCGTTGTTGCTAGTACCTGTGCGTTAGCTAGCCGCTCCCAGACTGGAGTGAGATAAAAGGCTACACCTTGGAGTGAGCCCTCTAAAGTAGCTCCTCTGATGATCAGAACGATCAGCACAATGTAGGGGAACGTGGCTGTCACATACACCACCTGGACAAGAGGAGTGGGTCTTAAAGAATCTATAATTACACAATTCATATTCACTATGGAAATGTAAGTAGTGCTGTAACAGTTAACACACTGCGATAGGATTTGTATGTAATAAAATATACTGTATGTAGCTAAATACGAACATGTAAACTGATGACATGGGTAWACATACAGTTGCAAAACACAACATTAAAGCTATTAGTACGGTGGCCGTGAAGTGCAAAACAAATTAACAAAACGAAAACAAAATAACAAATTAAAAATCACAATAACAAAACCAAAATAACAAAACCCAAATCAAAATAATAAATTAAAAAACAAAATAACAAAACGCAAAACAAAATAACAAAACCCAAAACTAATTTGTTGTTTTGTTTTGCATTTTGTTAATTTGTTTTCGGTTTTGCTATTTTGATTTTTAGTTTGTTATTTTGTTTTTGGTTTTGATATTTTGATTTTGAATTTGCCATTTTGTTTTCGGTTTTGTTAATTTGGTTTATAACCAAAAACAAAACAACAAAACCCAAAACAAAATAACAAATTAGTTTCGGGTTTTGTTATTTTGTTTTGGGTTTTGTTAATTTGTTTTGCACTTCACGGCCACCGTATATTAGCCTTCCACATCAGAATTGCAAATGCCATACATCATATCTGGAGCTGTACAGGGACATTATATAGTCATAACAAAAAAAGGGGGATCAGACTGAAGGTGTTARCTTGTGTGGGCCGGACTGAGCGGATGACCCCGTGCATATCTGACAGAGTGAGTCAGGTTTAGTGGATCAGACTGAGTGGGTGCTACCTTGCCAGAGCTGTGAATGCCCTTCAGTATGCATAGGAAAATGATGACCCAGGCAGCCAGCAAACACAGAGCAAGTTGCCACCTGACTGGCCCGGGATCATCCAGGCCCCGGCTGTTGACCACGCCCAGGACACGCTCACTGCAAACCACACACACGGAAAGAGAAAGACAGAGAGAGAGAGAGAAAGAGAAAGAGTTTTACACACACACACACACATACAAAACACACACACGTTTAAAAACCCGTATTGTTGGCTATTTTATGTTTATGTTAGTTATTTTTAGCAAACCTGTAAATCAGTGTTACTATGGCAACAGAAATGAACAAAATGGTGTTTGCTGTATTTTTCCTTACACTAGTGGTGAACATACTGTATGAACACAGTTATATTCGACATAACATTAATGCATGATATGTATATAGTAAAAACGATCTTAGGATWTTAAAAGATAGTATATTAACACATTTAAAATGTGCTTTTTTTGAAAAWGTTTTTATACAATACCAAGAATGATTATTCTTACACCAAAAATAAGAACATAATCTATAAAGATTGCTTCTGAAACCAACATAAATCAAACCTTTCATTTGTCTTACGGACTTAAATTACTAAACCTAAATTTCTCTTAAAAGAAAAATCCAAATAAAATGAGAAATAATATTTACAAAAATCTATACTCATAATACTCAAACTTGTTGGATTCCCATCAGGGGACGTTATTCAGTTCTCCTTGAACCATTATAAATGATTCATTAACTATAAAGATATAGCAAATGTTTCTAAAAATCCTTACTTCCAGAAGATCTCAGATGCACTAAGGGCATGAGTGACATTTGTGTTGTTCTGTGGATCACAAACAAACCATAGTGTAATAATGAATACTTGTAAGTACAATCTAGGTCTAGCCTCCTTTTGATTTAGGAGTTTATAATGAAAATGAATTCTACTATATTTAGACCAGACGTATAATACTCTCACCACACAGATTGCAGCATTATCAATAGCATCGCAGGACCATGGCAATGGGCTCTGGAAAGAACTTCCCAGATAATAAAACGTCCAGGCGATGATGACGTTGTAGTAGAGACACACCAGTGTGGACACACACAGCATCCCGATACCAATTCCTGGAGAAACAAACAAAAAAGATGCTAAATTTAATTAAAAAATAAAGATGCTAAATTAACAAGATATGTAATTAATAAAGTGATTACTGCGCTGCAAGCAAGACAGCTATTTAATCTAATAAAAGAAACCATGAACATGAGTGAAAAAATAGCATAAGCACATTTTAGTGCACATGTAAATACATTTCTGGCTCGATAAATATGCCGTTAACTCAATCTGAGTTCAGATTTTTCTTCAGAACACTTCACATGCAATAATCTAATATTACCATACAAGATCCACAATGATGGATCGATGAACGGCACTCTATTGTGCTGGTACCTTTGAGGAGCGGGCAGCACTTCCARACGGTGATTGGGCCAGCGGCTCCGTACTGCCCCAGGCTCAGCTCCATGAGGAAGAGGGGCATGCCCGTGAAGAAAAGCATGATGAAGTAAGGAATGAGAAACACACCTGTAGCAGCACAAACATATCCTTATTATCTCCATTATGATTTGCATAAAGAAACTACTATAGTGGATCTAGACAATCTCCTGTTATTCTAACATTGTTATGCAATCAGTAGCCCAGACACCCAAGATCAGATTACATGTCTCCACTAGTTGTCATTATTCAACAAACAAACAAAGATAAGGGGTATACCCTAAATATGTCCCACTTCCACTACGCACATCAAGCTGACAGCAGAACATATTTATATTAAATTATCCACCACTTTTTAGAATTCCAGACAACCAAGACATGGGACTGGGAAATCACACTGCAGTGGTAAATACTTGCCCAGTGGTCTAGATAATGAGAACACTATTTATAACTTCATACCAAGGTTATTGTGCATGTACAGTGTGGTTCGGCAAAGTGTATTCTCATTTATTTTGCAGTAATTCTGCTTTACGAACTGATTCAACCACAGAACCGAATAGAAATAAAACTACTGTAAAACTACTTCTATTTTCCACAATAAAACAGCACGATTGCATTAACCTACTTTTGTTCCTGTTAATGTTGCTGTGATTCATGAGGTGTTGTTTTTCTGAAAGAGCTTCTTCCTTATACCTCTGTCATGTGCGGAAAGATAATTGTACGAGTGGCAGAACTAACTAGCCGCGACTGCCAACCGACAGTTAGCGACCAGTTTAGCGTTAGTTTAATAACATAGCCAAAAGGTGAGGAACTGAGAAACTTATGAGATTTACTTTATATTTTCAATTTTAAAAAATTCACTTTAGATTTTTTTTCTTTAGCTGCTCTCCACTCTTTCCAGTACTGCGGACATACTTGCCTTGCCCTGCAACCGTCAATTAGCATGATTAGCTGTTAGCACACCTGTTATGTGGAGTGATAAATATATTACATAAACATCCCAGTGCTGTTATGCTTTATATCTCCACTCATGGAATGCCTCTGAAGTAACTATTGTTAAATAAAACAATATTTTTAATAATGTGAGTGATGTAACTTAGTTCCAGCAAGTTCCCATATACACAGCCTAAGTTCCTCGCCTGAGACTGAATTAAAACTACTTTTTGGTTGAATCAACTATCATTTTAAAGAGTAAAAAATATCTAAAATATTTAAAATCTTAAATATAACAGTAGTTTATCTCATACATTCTGAAGTTTTTGGGGAAAAATCATTTTATAGCCAACCAACAAGTATTACGTCACTTTTTCGCTGATTCAGTATTACCTAATCATACACGTATTTTGCCACCTCAAGAAAAGACTAAACAAACAACATTCTAACCAGTAGCCGTCTCCATTACATCTGCAAGACACTAATGCAGGACACACCCAAGAGGAACTAGAGACTGTCCATGTTTCTCAAGGGATAATACAGCTAGCACATGACCTTCTCTGGGATTTACACAGATGCAGTGACTGTACTTTTGCTTATGCTTACAGACTGTTAAAAACTGTTAGAAACTGTTACTCTAGTATCGAGTAAATTTATCCCTGAGATATTAAATGAATAGTACAAGTTTTTTTTCTTTTTTAAGGTAAACATCAGGTCTGTAGCTCATACTGTACATACRGTAGAGGCAACACATTTCTACAGAGACTCAGAGTCATCATAGCCATCATGAGTAACTGTGTAAAGAACAGAAACCCCATCTTATAGCAGCCGTTTGATGTTTTTCAATAGACAAATATCCAGAATATGTATTTGTGTATGATTTTAGAATTATTTGTGAATTGAGCTATAAATCTGTATAGTTCATCATACAAACAATAACAAGTCCATGTCCCAGTTTCAGCCTGATGGCTAAAGTATTCTACTCACAATCAACTTTTATTTCCTGTCTTGTGTTCAATGTTCAATGTGACCACCACCAGCAGCACGAGCAACATCAATGCGATGAGAGAATTACTCCCAGGTGCATATCAGTACATCACGATCCACTGAGTTGATCGCTGTTGTTATTCGATGTTTAAGGTCATCGAGGTTAGTGGGTAGGGGTGGAACATAAACGCGATCTTTTACATATCCCCACAAGAAAAAAATCACATACACTGAGGTCTGGGGATCTCGTAGGCCAAGCACAATCAGAAAAGCCATTTGTCTCCTTCCGAATAATCCATCACTGGGGCACTTTTTCATTTAAAAATGTTCGAACCATCATGTGCCAATAAGGGAGTGCTCCATGTTGTTGAAAAATTAATTCATGCAAATTTGCTTCCAGTGAAGGGAAGAGCCAGTTTTGGAGCATATCGAGTCCTGTAATGCCCCCCCACTTTTCAAATGGTCACTGACTCATTCCATAACCATGCTTGAGAACTGAAGCAATTAGTCATAAAATCGATTAATTCTTTAATTTTCTTTTTGAATTACCCAGTAATTGTTTTCCCTTTGTAGAGCTGAGTTGTGYTAATCGTAGTCTAAAGACTTAGGTAAATAATTAATTAATATTACATTTTTCTTATAACATTATATGTTTGTCTTGTTTTTTTGTGTGATCAACGTTTGCGTAAGTAGTAGATGTTAGGCAAGTAACTCCTTTTCATATATTAATTACATTTTGCTAAAATTAATGAATTAAACGAAATGACTCRRAAAAATTTTTWGTTCATTTTGCTGAACGAGACTCAGAAATCTGATTTGATAAAATGATCCGAACTTCCCATCACTACAGTACCTTCCATGGCAGTGAGATCACATGACCTAAGACCTCATTAAAATTTTCTTCCGAGGAACCATCATGGCGAACACAGAGCCAACTCGCAAAAAAAAGAATTTTATGGAATCTGCCAAGAAAAATCTTCACTTGTTTGGGGTTACGACAACTTGTCTGTTTTGACACCTTGTCATGTTGCATTTGCATACTCATTTAAATTCATTAGYGTCTGCCATAGATCGGCGTATACACATGATCAGCCTTGTCTGTGTTCGTTTATACAACACATTGTAATTGCTATAGTGACTTTATTTTTTTTTCTGCATTTTAATATACATTCTTATACATGTAATATAAATTTATAGAAACATGCATGGTAAGTGTCTATCTGTAATGAAAGCTCAGGGAATGTACAATATAAGTAACCAGAATAACTTGTAACTATATTGATTCACTACTGTCTAAAATTACATAAGTACAGCATATTTGTYATGGACAGTAGATCCATATTTTACATTTATTGTCAAAAATCAACAATTATCCTTAGTCGTMCARTATATCAGTGCATGGACGCTTTAAATCATCTCACAGTCATATAACAAACTCTGTAGAGGTTACTACTATGGTAATAATTTTAGAACACGATGTCAGTTTTTYCTACAGTGCAATACCAATGTCAATTTGACAAACCACTTCCCAATTTCACAGGTTAATTATAATCTTGCTGGGAACCTGTTTTATAAGTGCCACAACACTGAGTGTATACGGTATTTCCGTGCTGCTTTCTTGACTTGCAGTAAATGCTACAACGCTAGAACGATCAAATAATTCCTGAAACACTGCTAATGATTGAATACTGCATTATATAGTACTTTACAAATGTCAATGCAATTTCAGCCATGTACAGTAGGCCAAAGCTTACCTCCACCATTGCGGTAGCAAAGGTAAGGGAATCTCCAGACGTTTCCCAGGCCAACGCAGTAGCCCATGCAGGAGAGCAGAAACTCATACTTGCCGCCCCACTGCCCTCTGGGAAGGTTGACTGGTGGTTGATGGATGGGCGAGGACGCACTAGAAGCAGGCTGAGGCTGTGAAACAGGACTGCTTACACCGTCAGGGACAGAGAACCCATTCATCTGAGTGTGACCCTAAGTATCAAGGAGAGAAAACAGAAACCAGTCAGACTTCTGTATTGTTTTTTTTGTTTGTTTTTTTACATCTACCCTTCGTGAATGAGTCTGTCCTGGTTTATTTTAAAATTTTCTTATTCTTATTATTGGATGATGACACAATGATGACACTCCTATTATATGATGATTTAAGTCTGGAATAGTTGAACTGTGTTTGTTAATTTATTCTCTTCTGCAATATTACAGGCCACATATTTGTGGAAATGCAGACTAAGGAGAAACATGTTATTTAATGAAAAATAATCTTGCTTTATCACATAGTTCTGCTTTGGCTGGATCTTTGTCTGGATATTTAACTGTCCCAAATGTCTATTGTCTACCATGACATGTGAATTATGGTGATCAAAGATAAATGATGTTAAACAAAAATAAATATTTTGTTTAACATCATTTATCTTTCATCATGACACACAATGTGTTGGCCTTCCTCATGCTCCCAGAATCACTCTTTCACAGTTTGAGTCCTGGAATATATCCATGCCATTAGGAGGAAAAAAAACCCATAGGTATGATAAAATGGTCCTTCAGTACATTCAGGTCATCAGCTGACTTCATTTTATTGCCTCCTAATGTCACTAAACCAAGAACCGTCCAACTTAAGCAACCCCAGACCATAACATTGTTCAAACTATACATTATTTGCTTGATACAGGCCAATAATTTAACCATTGTGAAATGTGACTTTTTTTTTCTTCKTTCCTTATTCCTAACATCTTGAAACAACCTTTGCGTTTGCATGAACAGGGTGTTACCCCTGACATTAGCAAACTAGCTGGGTGGGGATGGTGATGTCATCAATGTTGCGCGAGTGAGTATTATAATGAAAGGGAAGTAACTCTGGTTGCCAGGGAACCACTGAAACATGTGGTTTTGTATACAATGTCTTGCAAGAGGAAACACGCCGGAACGCTTCAGCTTATTCACATACTGTATCTCTCGCTTGAGAGTAGATGTGGCGATTAAAAAAAAGACACATTTGGCATGCGATTTACTAAAATGCTGAAGAGAGTGGTAAAACGGTGGAAGGTGGAGAAATCTACAGTCACAGACTAACTGTTTTGCATAAGTTGTCATTTGTTGAAACAATGGTGTTGACAAAAAAATCTAGATCTGGAGTGTCAGACCATTTTACAGTTGGCAAAACAAAACAAAAGTAATTTGTTTATAAACATTTATTTTTTTTAAAACAGCAATCATTAAAATATATTTGTTACAAGTGGTAAAAAGATTAAATTCAGTGCCAGTTTAAAAAAAATGAACTAGTTTCCATTCCCAGTTTTAAAAATTTCATTCATTGCTTTCCAGGAAAGAACTTTCTTCGGTTTCTTCTCATAGTTCCGGACTTTTTAAATCACAGATTATATAGAGTTATTTAAATGAGCAGGCTGAGCGTGAATCTACACAATATCCTTTACGAAATATGCTTTTTTCGGCTCCTAGAAAGAACTTTCTAGGCAGATCTTGAACATGTTTGTGGATCTGCCATGTCAGTTCTGTTAAATACAGTACATATCCAATTTCTTAAAATGCAAGAAAATATGGAACAGTGTAAAGTATGTTACAGAATAATTACTGTACCTGCCTAGATTATCATAACAATAGTGATAAGTTAGCTATTTGGAATCATGAATCATGTCGGGTTTGTCTGAACGGTTACAAATAAATTAAAAAGCAGTGTTTCTGTCATGTTGATGTCAAATCATGTTGATGTTTGTGAATATATGACTGTTTGGTAGCAGTGTGTGAGTGAATTCCTTAATTGTAATTCACTCACTGCAAGGCATGGTTAAAACCAATACTCGCTCAGTATCGACCGAAACTTAAGGTTTTGGTATTGGGATCGTGCTGTTGTCTTTTTAATCGAACCAGGAGATAAAAATCTGTTTCGGTTTTTTAAACGTTCTTTATCATGTACATGGTACTTTCTCAGTTAAATTAAATAAATTTTAAATTCAAGTTTTGCTTGATCTAGCACTTTAAACATCCAGGATGCATCAGTTGCTACTGTACAACAAACCTTTACTCGCCTTTTAGTCGATTAATTGTTTAGGACTGAAATCCCACAAATAGTTTTGTACCCGAGTGAATGTAGAATTAAACACCTTTCCTGTTTTGGTGAACTTTAAGCCTTGTAACACACAGATATAGCAGAGATTGAAATATGGTCATGCCACCTTGTGTCACCCAAATGAGACTGGGTTCCCTTTTGAGTCTGGTTCCTCTCCAGGTTTCTTCCTCTTGTCATGCAAGTTCCTTTCCACAGTCACCCTCGGCTTGCTCATCAAGAACAAACTTCTTGTTATAATTTTTCCTTAAGTTTTTTTTTTTTTTTAATGATTATTTATTTATATATTTTTTTGTTGGTTTAATAATTTTGTAAAGCTGCAGCAATGACCATAAAAGCATGATACAAATAAAATTGAAATGAATTATTATTTTTACTGTAGTTACTTACATATATCATAATAATAACCGGGTAATATGGTTTGACATGAACAACCGATAGTTACAGTTAGGAAATGAAAAGGCTGAGATTAAAAGAAACAAACTGTAATATGGGTTTATTATGAATGGATTAAATTCAACTGACTGGTTCACTGAGGTAATGAAGGAAATAACAGCTTCAAAAAAACCTTCACAAAATGTTTTAAAGTTCTAATAAGCTGCTCTATGTTTGTATAACAGAGTGTGTCTGAACATATTAGAAACTCTGTACGAGTCTGTGTTTAAGTTGCAGCCTGAACCTTTTACAGCATCAACAAAACAAAGAAACAAACAAAAAACAAGAAAATCAAAAAGCGGTTGAATTTTAAAGGTAACGAATGACCAAACCAAAGCCCCAACTTAAAGTTTATTCTAGTTGTGTAAATGATTTGTTTATTTCTTTTTAACGCTTTGAGTCGTCTAAGCGGAAATATTAGCACCCTGTACTGGCGGCTGCTGTGTGGCGTTACTTTCTAAAAATGAAGTCAAACAAGTTGCGTTCCTTCCTCAACCAGTCAACTAGCCACGAAGAGCTTATCTCTCAGTCATGTCTTTACATCCTATTCGATATTAAAACTCATTTTTAAAAAAAYGAGTGAGTGTCGTGTTAACCCCTATGTCTGTCCTTTCTCCTGTCGCACTCACCTCTCCGGTGTTTCCAGCAGGTACCGCTCCACTCGCCATCCTCTCCCCCGGGTTATTCTCACCGCTTTTCTTTTGATGCTCGTTACATTGTTCCGCTAAAGGTTTCATCGATACGCTGGTCCAACTTCAAAGCCCGCTCCAGAAATCGAATCTAATCGGTTTGATTCCCAACACAGGGACTAGACATTAGGCTAAGGTACAAGTAGAACTACAGCTATAGCCTCGCAAAGCGCAGGTGTCGAGTGATCAGTTCGCCATGTTGTCCGCGGGGAGGAGAGCAAACAGGAACACACGAGTCTCACCTCCAACAGGTTTCTCAAAGCCACTCCTCCTGATGTGCTCTCACTCACTCACCCACTCTGTCTGACTGTCTGTGAGCCACCAGGAAGCTCAGTGTGCAGTAGCTTCATGTGTCACCCATTCATTCTCTAACCTCTGGTTATTCCCAGATATTCTGAGATATTCTCAGATTTTTGTTTAATAAAATAATTTGTTACCTGTTAAAGTCTTCAAAATGCTTGTTACAACATCAAAACTGTCATTTAGAACAAGTTTAAAAACTTTTAAAAGGTTTTAAAATATATATATAT
>QMIH01000166.1:190197-226687 GCA_003987875.1 Clarias batrachus
TTTTTTTTTWATTAATATCTGCTTYAAAACTTTAAATTGTTACAGGTTTAACAAAGAAAATTAAACAACACATAAAGAATCTGTGACATGTGGCATGACACGCAAACACACACACACACACACATTCAAGGGTTTTTAATTATTCTTTTTTTYCCCCCCACATTGTAGATAGGGGCAGAGGTAGCTTATTGGCTGGTTTATTTTAATTACCACATACTGTTCTTGAGCCTAGCCCTGACCAACCSTGACTGAAGCAAGCCCAGATCATAAAACTGCCTCCAGAGGCTTGTACAGTGGGCACTATACATGATTGTGTGATTTCAATTCTACAGTATGTTCTCTTGACTGAAATGCTCCAACTTTCCTTATTACAAATAGCTGCGATTTCTACTGTGTATTGTTTATATTGCAACTTTACCAAATGATTTAAGTCATTTCCTTTTTTTTTTTCAACCACATTTCTCCCACAAAGTTAAGAGGTCAGCAATATTCTTCCAACGTTTAATAATACATACCACTATAATTAAACATTTTAAATTGCCATAGTTTTTAGACTTTGCTTGATACAGGCCAATCCTTCTGCAACAGCAACTTTTTAGATTGGGTAAAATAGCTCCTGTTTACCTTGATGACATCTTTGTACACTATTGGCAGCCAACGAGTGCTCAATATACTGTATGAGAACTCCTTCAAGACTGTTAAAAATCATTCCACCACCACCTCTTGAAGTTAGCTGGGAGAATCCCAACAGTGTGCAAAACGTTCATCAACGTGGCYACAGAAGAAGCTAAAATCTAAAACATTTTGCCGTGTTTCCACTTCTTACATAACAGCATGTGGCATTTCATAGTCTTGATACTTTCAGTATTGTTCTGCAATGTAGAAAATAAAGAAAAACCCTTGAATGAGTAGGTGTATACAAACTTTTGATTGGCACTGTACTGTATATGCTTTATCATTCTTCCCCCATAGCCGTCAAGCCCAAAATGTAACATCCGTTTGTTTTATCTGTTTGCTGGTCTGATGTGTCAAAAGCTGTCTTGCTTTTATTTCAACAGGAAACCACACTATGCAAAGACAGGAAATTTATTCTGAAGTAGTATATAATGTATCACAGTAGCCCATGTGAGAGCACTAATAATGAATATAGTCTTGTTTTATAATAATAAAACACACACACACACACACACACACACAAAAAAAAAAAATGCTAATGCTTTCCTGGGCATTAAGTATATTATTCTTATCTATCACAGTTGTGAGAGTGCAAAATGCAAGGCAAAATAAAAATAGAACCTAAAAGCTGTGAGCCTAAAAAAGCAGTGAGCCCTGCAGACCACCGAGCTAGTATGCATAGGGAAGTAACCAGTTACTGTACTGTACATCTACAAACAGGAAATGATAAGTCAACAGTCAAATAAGACCTTATGTAGGAGTTCCCTTAACACCAACACCTTTTTCTTATATAGTATGTGTATAGTATGTGTCAGTATCAAAAGCTGCACTTTATCAGGAGCGTGTCAAGAAACACAAGCAAGTCAACACATCAATGATCAAAGACCAGTAGTAGGCCTTTTACTACTTTAAATACACACAAAAAAATTAAACATTGGGTTTAATTAATCTTTTCTTGTCAACAGGTTCCATGAAAATTAATTATGAAAGTTGAAAGCATTTATTTTAAGTTTATCAAATATGATAGAGTTGTTTTAGGGAGAAATAATCTTTTTAATCAATAAATTATGCTCAACAAAGGAAATTTACGTTTAACTAACAAGAGTCAGTCATGTTGTATGGACAAAACAAAATTGTTTAGAAGTTGCATATTACATATTTGTTTATTCAAAGTAAAATAATTATTATACAACAAGACATTTAAATCATTCATCAAAACAAAATGCTTTCTCACTCACTCATCTTCTATACCACTTTAGCCTGTATTCAGGGTCACAGGGACCTGGGGCCTATCCCATGAGGCTTAGGGCACAAAACAGGGTACACCCTGGACATGGTGCCAATACGGGCAATTTGGGAACGCCAGTTAGCTTAACCTGTATATCTTTGGATTGTGGGAGAACACCGGAGTACCCAGAGGAAACCCACCAAGCACGGGGAGAACAAACTCCATGCACACAGAGATGGGAATCAAGTCTGGCCGGTAATCAAACCCAGATCCTGGAGGTGCAAGGCGACAGTGCTAATCACTACACTTTATTTTTATTAGTTAGGTTTAACTTTAATTTGTCAACAAGTTCCACACAAATGACTTTAGTAAATTCAACTTACATTTGTAAGGGCCTTTATTCACATTACTGTCACAAGCATTTCAATAACAGTTTGCACTGTTTGAAATGCAGCACAGAAATCGAGAAATTGAGAATATTATGGTACAACAATACAAAAGACATACTGTACACAACATGCAACATAACATGTTTCCCCCCCAACATTTTAAACTCTCTTGACATATTTAAAGAGGGGGGAAAATTGTGTGTGTGTGTGTGTGTGTGTTTTTTTAAACAACATTAAAGTTGGTTATCTTCAACTTTTCTTTCTGGACGTGTTTTACATAAGAGAAAAAAATCATGTCACCCAGAAAAAATATGTATGAATCTTAAAAAAAAAAAAAAAAAGCTATCAAAAAACTTTTTTTTTTCAAGTTTCTGCAAAGCTCCGTACTAAATATCCCTCTGTCAAAACCGACAAAACTGCAGGGAGTAACAGTTAAGTTTGATGCGTCTTGCTCTTCTGTTTCTTTCGCGTTTCATAACAGCTGGCGTCTCACTACTGCCACCCGCTGTATGTATGGAATGTTGACTTAACATGAATGGTTTGTGATTACACAACGTATTAGGAATTTGTACGGTCAAGTTCAGGCATAATTACGTGAACCTTAATCGAAAAAAAAAAACATTTTAAGTCAACAAACACAATTATTATGAGTATACTGAAAATATGTTAATTATATTATGTAAAGTGCACAACCTGCTTTGTTATTTTTTTTAGTGTAGAGTTGTGGGTCATTAGCATAAGCTAAAGCTAAAAAACATGATTGAGGAAACAATAAGTGATCATTAAAACTGTGTTGTTTTTTTCTCAACAATCTGTAAATTTTTCATGAAATTGACAATCAAACAATATCTCCAATTTGACAAAGCAGCCATACAAACATGGCTACAGGAGGCTTCAAAGACTCTCTCACATTCACATTTAGCTGATCACACACACTCAGACTCAATCATAGCCACTCTCACAGAATACAGTCCTATGCAAAAGTTTAGGCACCCCTTGATAAATAACAGATTTTGGTGATTTTTTAATTGAAAAGATGTCAACACAGTCTTTCTTGGAAATGGAAAAAAAAAAGCACAATATTTTCAGCAAACAGTGGTGCATAGTTACTTATGTACATAAATTGAGCAAAGATTTTTWAAAAATCATAATAAAAACATTATTGTAGCACTGTGCAAAAGTTTGGGCACCCTACATAATCAGTACTTAGTAACACCACCTCTGGCAGATATCACAGCTTGCAAACGMTTTTCTACAGCCAGCTAAAAGTCTTTCATTTTTTGTACTTGGGATTGTCTTACATTCTTCCTTGCGAAAGGCTTCTAGTTCTGTAATATTCTTTGGTCGTCTTGCATGCACAGCTCTTTTAAGATCTACCCACAAATTTTCAAGGATGTTTAAATCAGGGGACTGTGACGAMCATTCCTAAACCTTCAGCTTGCATCTCTTGAGGTATTCCATAGTAGATCATTGTCCTGTTGTGATGTTTGCTTCCAGAATTTGCTGGTATTTAGTGGAATCCATTCTTCCCTCCACCCGTGCAATGTTTCCTGTGCCACTGGCTGAAACACAACCCCAGTGGAACAGCACCGTACCACTGTGCAGCAATGGTGCCTAAAATTTTGCACAATACTGTATAGGATGTCACACTTCCTTTGCTACGTATATGGTCAGGGTTTGCATACAAGTCATTACCAAGTCTTTGTTTATTGCTGCATTGTGATCCTGTTCTGTTCCGGGTTTCTGTTTTTTATTCGTTTCCTGATTCATATACGTATATCCACTCCTGCACCTGTACCTGCATCTACAAGTGGGTAGGTGATCTTGTAACCCTTCACTAGTATATCTTTCACAATCTTCTTTCATATTTCCCACTACTACAGGAATCAGTTTAAAAAAAGCATATACATTTGGCTTGAATGACCTTGTAAAATCTCTCTTGAGCTAAATATTTGTGCTGTCAAAATAAACCTGGACTGAAGAAGGTGGAGTGTTGGTAAGAACACAGGCAGTAGAGGCTTTAATGCAAACAAAGTGTCCGTTTATTAGAGATGATGACAATTTATATTTAAGTATATCTATATCAGAGGCACCAGCAGGATTATAGTTCATAGTACACACACGAATAGGCTTTATTACACAGACTACTTTTAATATCTTGGTGCAGTGCATGCAACTATGTTGCCTAGAGCGACAGTTMTATCCGGACCCTGATGCTTTTCTGATAGATGAGAATAATTAATATGCCAGTAATGTAGTACTTTTTTTTCTCAGTGTGTGCATGGCTATACATGTAACTCAACCCAGCCAATCAATGTGATAATTCCAGGAAAGGAAAGAAGATTACTGAAATTGAATCTTCAAAGATGAATRGACAGTTATAGTACATACAATAGTAAGTAGGAATTAATAGGTATAGTGTGGACAAAGGCAAAACAACAATCGAAACAGAAGTGGAATAATGAACTAAAAGTAAGAGTTTTGCATTCAATACAGGACGATAAGAAGGGGCATTCATTATTGAACACAGCAGTCTTAAGAGCACTCTATTTATATGAAGGAAATACCCATCAGGACTGTGGAATGCCAGAAACGTGAGCATGTTGAGCATGTGTTGCTCTTGTGCATGAAATATATGCAGGAGAGGCTTGATATGGTGACACAGCTCGAAGGAGCTATGGAGAGTAGAAAGCAATGTTGTTCAGAATGGGGAGTCACTGATCAGGAAAGGAAGCATTTAATGTAGAAAGACTGGACTTGAAAGTCAGCTTTAAAGGACAGGGAAGCTGAAGAGTGTATGTAGGTGGCGGTGATGCAGCCTAGAGAACTCCAAGTAGATGCTATGAGGTACTGAAAGGGAAACGTGTTGAGAAGAACGAGTGTGTGAAAGTACCGGATAAAGTAGACAAAAAGTTACAAGACACAGAACCAGTAAAGACAAATAAAGTCAGGGATGGATGCAATGGACATTTTAAGGAAGGTTGGTCTGGAAAATCGGCTTTATAAGGCTGGGAAGGAAAGGGGGAATGAGACCTACAGTTGGTGTTAAAGTAACTGCGGGAAGTTTAAAACTAGTTTGTCTAATACAATCCAAGACTGTGGCAATAATAAAAAGTATTAATGTGAAGTCCCACTATCAAATAAAACGAGTCGTTATAGCAAACATATCCGCAGCAGTCCAAGGCGAGTGTGTGTAAAATACACGAGAGGCCGGTATGACAGTGCAGCTGGAGTCCTTTCACATTTGTTTACAGCCCAACAGCGTGCAAATGAAGATTGATTAAAGACTGATTACAGATTGCTGGAAAAATATCATCGTTCTGGGTAACAATAAGGAACTGACCACGAGGGGCGGTATTTGCTGGAGGTGCCTGAACTCCAACAATAATATGGTAGAATTTATTATGATTATATATTTACCACAAAATGCACGATACAATTCTGCGGACACAAAAATATAAAGGATAGTTTTAAAATTAATTAATTATTTTTATTTTTAAGTGATTGATATGTAAGTGAACTTTAACATCGGAACCGGAAGGAGATTATCTTCCCGGGTTTTATACATTTCGTTTCTGGCGGGTTTTGAAGCATTTGGATTTGCTGTCTTACATCAGCTGGTCCGGCTCGCAGTTATTCCCGTTAATATCGACTTTTCATACTTCTTTTTGCTTTAATACATAAGTCAATATGCACGTGATTAAGCGAGGTGAGTATTTTTCTTTTTTCTTCTTCTTTTTTTTGTTGAATTCTTGCATTTCGCACGGATTAACAGAGCAGCAGGCTTTTCTGCAAAACAGAAATAGATAACATTTCAGACAAAACTTGGCCATTAAAATGTGAACATTTTGGTCATTTCATAACCCTTGTTATACTTCTTGCTAGTTAGATAGTTGGTGAACATCTCTCAAGCTAGTATTAGAAACATAAACCGCAGGTCTAATTTMTAAAGATAAAGCGTCATACGGTATTATTGTAAAATATTTCAATTTTTCCATGTCATATTAGTGTGATACTTCCTAAGATATCTGGAATTAAAAATGAAAAAATGACTTTTAATGCGAACAATCCCAAACTATTCTAGTGTTGTTTCTTTGTCAACGTCGTTGGCGCCAAACCTGACTTCATTCAGTTACTGCACCAGTTAAATATATATTTAATATTAAATCTTTACCAGATTTTTTTTTCTGTTTTAACCCTGTAGACTAGAATATTAAAAGCTTTTGACTACTTTTTAACCGTATTTTTAAATGACAAATGGTTTCTGTAGAGTTGTTTGTTGGCTTTGAGACTCCACTTAAACATTAATTAATGATGAACACAGCCAAACAATTTTACTGTACCGTCACCTTTTACAAGACACCTAAAAAGACCCCTTTTTCTCTCTGACTTTGGAATTTAAACCTCATATACTGGTCTGTCCTATTGTTTTAGTTTCATTCTATCCTTATAACTATAACCACGAAAAGACCTTTAACAAATTATAACATTTATGTTTTACATGTAAGGCATTTTCTTTTTCTATACAGAATAATTTGTATTTATCTCACTTACCCAGCTGAGTAGTTGGCGGTTAAGGGCTTTGCTCAAGTGTCCAGCAGTGGCACCTTAGAAATGCTGGAACTCCCAACCTTCTGTCAGAATCTATGACTCCCACAACATAAGCAGTTTCTGTATCAGAATATTGTTTGTGCCAAAGAAGAAGGAGGAAGTGACCGCTACATAGATTTTTAATACAAACAAAGAAATTAATGCAAATAATTAAACAGGGAATTATACTTGCAGTATTTATAAATTCCATCTACAGCAGACTTCAAGTCTTTATGACTGCCTCTGGGGGGAGACACACATGCATGCATGCATGCATGCATGCATACATGTATACATATTTCTTTGTTTTAGGGCAAACCCTTCCCTATTCCAAACTCTTAGGGTCTTCCCTATTCCCTATGGTCTTTCTATTGTTCATGAATTGCCATTCTTAACCTAGTCATCTTTCGTAGTTCCAAGTCTTCTGTTTTATATGATGTCTTAACAAAATGGCAATTTTTAAATATATATATATATATATATATATTATTTTTATTATTACAGATGGACGTCAGGAGCGCGTTATGTTTGATAAGATCACTTCCCGGATCCAGAAGCTCTGCTATGGACTCAACGCTGACTTTGTTGATCCGGTTTGTATGCATAGTTGAATAGACTTTACACATATTCATCCTGATTAAGACCAGAACAGAGTGAGAATGTGAATAATGAATAATTGTCATTGTTTGGTTTGTGAGAGGTCTTTGGCTTTAATTTGACTGGGAAATTTGACCTGTCAGATGTAATTTGCATTCTTTTGAAAGCAAAGTTGTTTTTAACATTTAAAAAGCATTGCACATTGAGTGCATGAGGGAGTATAGTAGAGCAGAGTTTTCTAGACATTTACACCATATTGTGCTATTGTGTTTCCAGACTCAGATTACCATGAAGGTGATCCAGGGTCTGTACAGTGGTGTGACCACTGTCGAGCTGGACACACTGGCTGCAGAGACGGCGGCCACACTCACCACCAAACACCCGGACTACGCCATCCTGGCAGCCCGCATTGCAGTGTCCAACCTGCACAAGGAGACGAAGAAGGTCTTTAGCGGTGAGTAATCCTGTAGAGCCTATATATGTTTGGGGTCATAAATCCCACATATCCAGTTACAATGTTAAGGCAGATGCAGGCTTCCCTTAAGACACAAGAAAGCAGGAGATATTTTCAAATTACTGCTTATACATCAGTCACCTGGGAGAGATATTTGCAGCTTTGTTCTACATGCATGCCCTCACAGATTCTCACGAGCATCACTTTGTTTTCTGTAGATCATCACTGTTTAATTTTACTTGCAGTGGAACCTTAGATTACGAACATAATTCGTTCCGGAAGCGGGCTCGTATATCAAAATACTCGTAAATCGAATTTCCCCATAAGAAATAATGGAAACTCAAATTATTCATTCTACAGCCCCAAGAAATAAATACATATAAATAATTAATACAAAGTAAAAAAACAAATTAACCTGCAGTTCACCTTTTAAAAAAAAGTTAAAATAAATCCCGACAGATAAGTGTTCCGCGCAGGCTGTGTGTTTGTTTTTGTGTGAAGTTTTTGTGTAAAGTAAGAGGAGAGGAGGAATTAGCCCCTCCCTTCTTCTCGTCTTACACAGTAACACTTTTCCTCTCTTATTTGAGTTTCATACACACGTGTACACTAACACAAATTAACACAAGAAATCTCTCTGACACTCAAGTGAGCGCACACTAACGGAATCACTGCTGTAAAGTAAAAATAAAACAAATTAACCAGCACTTTACCTTTGAAAAGAATCGCGATAGAGCAGGGTTTCCATTAGAGAGAGAGAGAGTGTGTGTGCACGGTGTACAATGATGCTCGCGCACAAAGTGCAGGCTGATACCGAGAGAGAGAAAATGGATTTTTAACCTCTCTAATGAGACTTGCTTTTGCTTTACACATGCACACGTGTGTTATAATAAACAGTTCACGTGCGCTGCACACACACACACACGTAGAAACACAAAATAAAGTGTTTTACACATACATGCGTGCACGGATGTTAATTATACCAGTGAGAGACACGCACTAAGCCTGAGCAGGGGAGGCGATTACCCACAATTCCATAGTGGAAGAGAGAGGAAAAACTATTGGCTCAGTTGTAATCACGTGATGCTCGGCATCAAAACAGGAAGCACATGCGCGCTACATGCTACTCAGCATTCGTAAACCAAGCCTTGTTCATTTTTCAAGTAAAAATTTATTTAAAAATCTTTGCTCGTTTTGCGGAACACTCGCAAACCGCGTTACTCGCAATCTGTGGTTCCACTGTTGAGATAATCAGATCACAAGAACATTAAGGAGGAACAGCCAATGAGTGCATGAGCAAAAGACTTAAACAAGCAGAACATTTAGTGATGACCCATATGAAAATTATGCATTTCTGATGGAAGTGTGTTAATACAAATTTCCCCAAATATCCAAAAACCTTTTCTCATATCTTTTTGTATTACATAAATTTATTTTATTTCTTCCCTGAGTTACCATTAATGAATGTTTCCTCCTTTTTCCAGATGTCATGGAGGACCTCTACAACTTTATTAATCCTCTGAATGAAAGACACTCGCCTATGATTTCCAAGGAGACACTCGACATAATCCTCGCTAATAAGGATGTAAGAACACAGATCACCTGTTTTTATTGTTTATTTGTAAAGTAATTTGGTTTTAAACTCATCACTCCCCCCCCCCCCAATCAGCGCCTCAATTCAGCCATCATCTTCGACCGGGATTTCTCCTACAACTTCTTTGGCTTCAAGGTAGTTTTAATTGCAGAACAATCGAACTATTCATTGATATTAAACTTATACTTAAGTTGTTTATGCTTATCATAATTAACCATTGTTATCTTTCTTAAGACCCTGGAGCGCTCGTATCTGCTTAAGATCAATGGAAAAGGTATGATTAGATATGAGATAGTTGTGTTTAAGAGAAATGTTTCTAAATTGATTGACAGTAACTAATTTTGTGCCTGTTTGTGTGTGTAGTTGCAGAGCGACCTCAGCACATGCTGATGAGAGTTTCAGTCGGCATCCATAAGGAAGACATCACTGCTGCTATTGAGACCTACAACCTGCTGTCGGAGAAGTGGTTCACCCACGCCTCCCCTACACTGTTCAATGCAGGCACCAACCGGCCTCAACTTTCCAGGTACCGCAGCACATGGGGAAGATGTGTTCCCACTGCAGCGGTTAAAAAGTCACTGAAGGCTCGTCTCATTAAAACGGATTTTATATCGCATTTTCTTTATAATTGATTTACAAATCACTCAGTAAATCTTTTTAAAGACACGTGTATCAGTCTACATTGGAGGGGTGTGTTCTTTTGTGTGGCAAACTAGTACACTGACTCAAATAGATTTTTAAAATGCTTTAAAAAAAAATTTGCGCCTTAAAAATGGTAAATCTTGCTGCTCCTCACTAACCCTGCAGGTGGTGCACTCTAAACTACTCGCACTACTGTGTGGTAGGAGCAAATTAGTTTAGAATTATAACAAAATCTGAAAGAAGTAACAAGTCAAGGTATTTCTAAAATCAAGATACATACAGAAACAATACAGATGTAATAGCGATGTAGTCATGATGTAATAGTGCGCCAAAATAAGTACTGCGCTATATTGCCAATAAAACAATTTTGCAATACATTTCAGTCAATCTATCTGAACCTATTTGTAAGTAAAGACTTGACATGTGACAAAAAATTCACTGCCATATATCCTGAAGATCTACACAGATGATATTTAGAACAGGAAAAGCTGATTAAAAGTTATAATTACTGTTTATAGAACTGACCTGCATCACATGGTGTTTCATTTGCAGTTGTTTTCTTCTGGCGATGAAAGACGACAGCATTGAAGGAATCTACGACACTCTGAAGCAATGTGCGCTCATCTCTAAATCCGCTGGGGGCATCGGCGTGGCCGTGAGCTGCATTAGATCCACAGGCAGCTATATCGCGGGAGTGAGTTACCGTTTGTGAATAAAGTGCATTAAAAGCATTCAATGCACGCGTAAATCATAAAGTAACATTTTTTTTTTTTTTTAGACAAACGGTAATTCCAATGGCCTGGTCCCTATGCTCCGAGTGTACAACAACACAGCCCGCTATGTTGACCAGGGTGGAAACAAGGTGAGACATTCTTAAGGAAACACTGAGGTATTTGTCATAGCATTAAGACTTCCTGCCTAATATTGTCTGTCAGAGCATGAACATGGACTATGAAGGTGTGTTGTGGTGTTGGTCACTGAGATGTTAAAAGTTCTTTGATCATTAAAAGACTCGTAAATCAATTTCCCCATAAGAAATAATGGAAACTTAAATTATTCGTTCCACAGCCCAAAAAATAAATACATACAAATGATTAATACAAAATCTAAAGTAAAAATAAAACAAATTAACTTGCACTTTACCTTAAAAATCGTGACAGATAAGTGTTTCCGTGAACGAGCGAGCCAAATGAGCCTCTCCTCTTTCTTCTCGTCTTACACTGTAACACTCCTCTTATTTGAGTTTCACACATGCGCACACACTGACGGAAACACATGTTTTATCGGGAAAATGAACAAGAAATCTCTTTAATGACACTCGATTGAGCACACAGTAATTTTTACTTTACGGCAGTGATTCCGATAAACAAATGAACCTGCACTTTACCTTTGAAAGAATCCCGACTGAGCAGCGTCTCTGTAAGAGTGTCTGCCTGTGTGTGTGTGTGAGGGCGAGAGTAGGAGGAGGAGGTGTGTGCGTTTTTTTGCACATTGTCCAATGAGGTGCGCGCAAAGTGCCGTCTGAGGTAGACAGAGAACATGGATCTTTAACCTCTCTAATAACACTTGCTTTTGCTTTACACGCGTGCACAAGTGTGCTATAATAAACAGTACACGCATGCTGTACACACGCATACAAAAAAAAATAAAAAATTTGTTTTCCGCACATAGACATGGTAACACAGATGTTGATTACCAGTGAGAGACTGTGAGACACTAAGGCAGAGCATGGGAGACAATTACCCACAAATCCGCAGTGCAAAAGAGAAAAACCGTTGGCTCATTTGTGATCACGTGACGCTCGGCATCAAAACAAGAAGCGCATACGTGCTACATGATACTCTGTATTCTTAAACCAAGATTTGCTTGTTTTTCAAGTAAAAAATTATTACAGTTTTTTGCTCGCCTTGTGGAACTCTCACAAACCGCGTTACTCGCAATCCGAGGTTCCACTGTATTTTGGTGCTTTTTACATTCTCTAAAAATACCCTGTGCCCTCAATAACAAGCCTTACCTGTATATTTTAGACATGACAAAATAGCTTTGCTTCTGTGCAGAGACCAGGAGCTTTTGCCATGTACCTGGAGCCCTGGCACTTTGACATCTTTGACTTCCTGGAGCTAAAGAAGAACACGGGTAAAGAAGAGCAGAGAGCCAGGGACCTGTTTTACGCTCTCTGGATCCCTGATCTCTTCATGAAGAGAGTAGAAACTAATGGGGTAAGTGCAGCTCAGAAGATAAAACAATAGCAGGTTTACAGTTTGTTTAAATGGTGCCTTATGAGTGGTGCTGTGTTGTTCTTCTTAGAAAAGCATCTTCACAATTAAATATCATTAAGCTTGCCAGATCAGAGTGAGCTTTAGTGTCGATAGTTAGGAAAAGTAGGTAGTGACCATTAAACTTCAACCTTTGTGAAAGGCTAATAACAGATTTTTTCAGATCACTCAAAACAACAGACGATAAGAGAATACAATGCTGTCATTGCTCTGTTGATGACGAGGACTGGGCGATAATGCTATTATTTATGTTGTAGTAATATTGTGTATTCTTCATGTTGATAGCCTGGCTAACATGCGTTAGTAATGTAACCTTTTTACTTGAGTTATCAGGGGCTTTAAAAAGGAGATGGACTGATTTGATTAACTGACAAAGAATATCAGATGTTCTAAATCAACACTGAGTCTTGGACCGAATCATGAGCAAAGCACTCTCCACGTGAATAAACCCCATTAACGGTAGCACAAGCTTTGCTGCCATAATCAGTAAACGATGCTGACCAACACGAGTTTGGATGTTAAGTAGGCGTTTTCTTACCGTGATCATGTATTCATGTAAAGTTTAAAGCCTCCCTCCAGGCTTACATGTTCAATAATAATCTACTCTACTCTACATTCTACTCCAGGAGCTCTAACAAAGACTAATTTGAATGAAGATGAAACACAGCGTGTCGTACAGGCCCAACCCTGGTAAACACAAAGTGGGAGGCACAAGTCACCTATTTGCCTTAAAGATAAAGAGACTTTATTGTCGTTGTAGTGATATAATGAAGTTTGTTTAGTAGCTCTCAGAGACCAGCAGCAATAAGATAAGAATTGATATGGTTAGGAAAATGACCGTGATGTTTATGAGAGATTTTAGATTAAGGCATCTGGTTAGAAAATATCCTCCTGCCCGTAGAGTGATTATTTTATTTATTAATTTTCCTTGCTCAGAAATCAGCCTTGAACTTTGCGGCTTTGGTCCTTTYTCTATAAATTGCATGTGTAGTTCCATCAGACGAACAGCAGCCGGCAGTAAAATCACAAAGATTTATTCAACCTTTAAAAATGTGGAATGGAAAGAACATGGCCTTTTAATTAAAGTAGCATCTGATTGAAAAGATTAATAGGAGTGAAAATATTCACACAATTTTGCTTTTTACAGGATTGGTCTCTCATGTGCCCGAATGATTGTCCAGGTCTAAATGATTGCTGGGGCGAAGAGTTTGAAAAACTTTACACAAGGTATTATTATAATAATGAATAATAATAAAAATAATAATAATTACACTCCTGCAGCTAGTCCATTTCCAAATCTGATCTGAAAGTACATAGGAAGTAGCTAGTACTTTCTGAGAGCTTGCACTTGCTGTGATGTGCTAGCACACACCTGACTAAACCAGGTCTGAGTAGCTTTTTCTGTAATTTTTGAATAAAGTGCCCACAAGTRTATTGATTGATTTTAAGCAAATGTTTACTGTACGTGACAGGTACGAGCAGGAGGGGCGAGCGAAGCGTGTTGTAAAAGCTCAGCAGTTGTGGTACGCCATCATTGAGTCTCAGACCGAGACGGGCACTCCCTACATGTTGTACAAGGACGCCTGTAATCGTAAGAGCAACCAGCAGAACCTGGGCACTATCAAATGCAGCAATTTGTGTACAGAGGTGGTGGAGTACACCAGCAAGGATGAGGTGAGGGGTGACTACTTGCAAACACAGTAATAGTAAAGTTTAGCCTGTATTTTATATCAAATGTTTAGTYTTTTTTTGGTGCCAATTTAATSTTTCCTTGCATATATCCTGAATTTTGCGGTTGCAGGTGGCAGTGTGCAACCTGGCGTCTATCGCCCTGAACATGTACGTAACACCTGAAAGGACGTTTGACTTCCAGAAGTTGGCGTCTGTCACAAAGGTCATTGTTAGGAACTTGAACAAAATCATTGACATCAATTATTATCCAGTACCAGAGGTGAGTTTTCTTTTTTTGTTGCTGTTAATTTATTTGTCAGTCAGCTTGATTGGTCATTCTGATTTTTAAAAAAATTTTTTTTTAATTGTCTTTATTTTGCGGTAGGCGGAGAGATCAAACAAACGCCACAGGCCCATTGGTATCGGCGTGCAGGGCCTGGCCGATGCCTTCATCCTGATGCGTTTCCCTTTTGAGAGTAAAGAAGCTCAACTGCTTAACACGCAGATCTTTGAAACGATGTACTACGCTGCGCTCGAGGCTAGCTGTGAGCTGGCTGAGGAACATGGCCCGTATGAAACCTATGCCGGCTCTCCTGTTAGCAAGGGAGTAAGTGTCTAAACTGAAGCACAGCAGTGCAGGCTCTTGAGTTCTTGCTATTAAGTGTTTATTGTACTTGTGTGTAGATTATTAGCAGTTGCAATATCTAGAAACTTTCATTGTTTCTCAGATCCTGCAGTATGACATGTGGGACAAGACACCAACAGACTTGTGGGACTGGAAGGCCCTGAAGGAGAAGATTGCAAAGTAAGCTTTGGCTTTTGTTTGGGTCATTTTTGTATTTGATTCCATTTACTGCCTTTTGTTTTGGGGACTATTGGGAATTTCATTGGACATGGCGAGTGCTGTAGGGGTAAAACATATGAGTAGTTTCTGGATTATTTATTTATTCAGTCACTCTGAACAGGCTCAACACATGAATAGAAAGAATTAGCATACTCCTCATTAACTTTCCTAAAACACGTTTTCATTTGGTACTTAACTATGTGWTTCACCGTCATGCATCCCACAATTCTTGAGTAGTAAATTTACACTTTAGCAGCATGCTGTAACACTTCTCTATCCAGAACAATGGTGGGCTACATATAATGCATTGATGCATTTCTTTAAAAAAAAAAAAAAAAAGTCTGTTCGTGCCATTCTTCATCAATGAAGGTGGTATTTGGCCAATCAGTGATGGTCCAGTTGTAGTTATGACACAGGATGTCTCTGGACTATGCAAAAATTAGTGATCAAAATTAGTTCATTAGTTTTTTTTTTTTTTTTTAAAGATAGAAAATTTTCAATATGCATGAATAGCGGAGATGCTTAACTGTGACGTTTCATCGCAGACACGGTGTACGCAACAGTCTGCTCTTGGCTCCCATGCCCACTGCTTCCACAGCACAGATTCTGGGCAACAACGAGTCCATCGAGCCCTACACCAGCAACATCTACACACGCCGTGTGCTGTCAGGAGAGTTTCAGGTCAGACAATTGTTTTGTATTATAAAACTCAGTTTGTTGCACAGTCAGTTACACAGACTTCTAGCACTTCTCCTTGCCCCAAACATTTTTTTTAAAATAATTTCCCTAACCCACTTCAGATATTAAGCTAATTAAAAAWTTTTTACATGAAGTGTGTGCATCTTAAAGCTGGGAAAATACTAAACTGTGCAGGACAGGACAGGGACTCCAGGACAAAGTGTTTTCCTCTAGCGTTGCTCAAGTAAATGAAAAGTTGCATTTATCTATTTGAAAAAGCCTGCAATTCATTACAGGTAATGTACATAGTCAGGTAATGTACATAGTCAGGTAATGTACATAGTCAGGTAATGTACATAGTCAATATGTAGCAATTGTGAATAATTAAAGTATTTGTCCTATTGTTTGGAGATGGATAAATCCTATTAAGCCTAGATAAATACTTTTAAATACAAAATGATATAATGATTAGACATTGCAGTTTCAATCGCAATGTGGTGTTTCCCCTAGAATATTTTTCAAGCACAGTGACGAGGGCCATAAAGTAAAAATTGTTTGACTACAGAGTAGTGCTGATTTGAAGAGGCCAAGCCCTTTATCTCGTCTTAATGACTCGTTGAAAATGCCAACTTGTGTGTTCTATTGATATGAAGGAAGTAAAGTTTCCTAGTGCAAAATGTGCATGTCACTCCATTTCTCTCAACAAGACTGCATACTGTATATTCAAATAAAGGATTTTTATACTTTTGTCTGTCCTTTAAAAAAAAAAAAAACACCAATATTAAACCTGTTACAGTGCTGTATAGTGAATGGTATCGGATTGAATGTGCAGCCGCAGATAGCATTGTGGTTTCTTTTCGAAGTCTGACGATTTTGTTGTATTGACATATTTCCCGGCAGAGTAAAGCACTAGCAATTTTGGTGGAATGATATTCTAGAAATGTTTGCATTGCCTTAAGCATACAGTACGTTTAATTATGTATTTATTGCTTATGTCCAACATTTTAGATTGTGAATCCTCACTTGCTGAAGGATCTCACAGAGCGAGGACTGTGGAATGAGGACATGAAGAACCAGCTGATTGCTCATAATGGATCCATTCAGGTTGGTATTTTGTTTTGCTAGTGATAGTTGCTCGGTATGTTATCTCCTCCGTGTTTTTTTTTTTTTTTTTTTTTTACTTCTTGGTGGGCTTTTTTATTTATTTAATTTATTTAAACAGGGGATCCCCACGATTCCAGACGATCTTAAGGAGTTGTATAAGACCGTATGGGAGATTTCACAGAAAGTGATCATTAAGATGGCTGCAGACAGAGGCACTTACATTGACCAGAGCCAGTCCCTTAATATCCATATCGCTGAGCCCAACTATGGAAAGCTCACCAGTATGCACTTCTATGGTTGGAAGCAAGTGAGTCAGAAGTTCACTATTATGTCTTTTAGTGTGTTGTTATGGCTACGTGCTTTGCTCACACACACAATTCTCTCTACAGGGGCTTAAGACTGGTATGTACTACCTGAGGACAAAGCCAGCTGCCAACCCGATCCAGTTCACCCTCAACAAGGAGAAACTGAAGGCTGCGCAGGAAACCAAAAGCAGCGAGGAGGAGATCAAGGAGAGGAACAAAGCCGCTATGGTGTGCTCTCTGGAGAATAGAGATGAGTGTCTGATGTGTGGCTCTTAGGCAGTTTCTTCTTGTTGTCTTCTTTTGTTCCTTTTCAGGTAGCCCTGATATCCACCAGTTGATTAAATACTTCAGATAAACTAGCATGCCTTGACCGTATATTCTACAGTATTGTAAGGGCCATTGCGATTAACTGAAAGCTATTGTGACGAGGGATTTTTTTTCTGGTCTAACTGTACATATGGTATCCAACACGTAAAGATAAGCCACAATATTTATTTCACCTGGCTACATGGTGTAACATTTATTGTACAGATTTTTCTTTGTATGGCAACATGAATGTCATATTTCAGAAAGCACTTATATGAAAAAGTAGCCAGGTGACTAACATTTCTAAAGACATTTTTTTTTTTTTCATTGTGATGAAAATAAAATTTGGAGAAAATGACAAACCAATCATGTATTTTACCTAATCATCTATGTGAAAATGACAAACTTATTGCTTGTGCATGTTGATTAATTAAAGCAGGATCACAGGTGTGTTCCTGCGAAGCAAATACAGGAAGTCCCAGGTGGCAAATCACTAAAGCCCCAAGGGACACTTGCAGGACAGGCTGGCTGTGTCTCACAAACAGGTGTTGAGCAAGCTGCAACCTGCACCTGCCATGAGGACCAATTACACTGAAACTTGTAACCATTCATTTGGAATATACAGTGTGCATGGAAATATAGAATATGTAATGAATATATATACACTGCCTGATCAAACAAAAAAAATGGTCAAATTATTGGCTTGCATCTAGTATGAAATTAAGATTTTAAATAACGAACTGGTTTAAGAGCTGTAGAACTTAAATCTACTACTTTTAGGAGGAAATGTATTCAGATAAAAACATGAATATGGATCACTTAAAAGATTAGTTAAATGCATGCATGGTTAAAAAAAAAAAACTGACAGTAGAAATCACAGCTATGCTATTTTTAATAGTAAAGGTAAGAGTATTTCCAAACGATGGGATGAGAACTCAGGATTAAGACTAAACAGTTGTGCAGACCATAAGAAAACTACTGGTCAGTGAGACTAACCAGGCAAAAGGTCAAATATGGAGACTTAAAAATTTCAGAAATATTAGTTGCTTCTTTTTATTGAATGTTTAAGTGCAAATATTTTTATACACACTTAAAATTGCAATTATCATTCTTACATTTATTACAGGAAAGTTGTTTATAATAAATACAACAAATGCAAGAGATTAGCAATTTTAGCAGGTTCCACTTCTGTCAGGAAGTTACCATAGTCTTCCTGTCAGATCGAACCAGTCTGAATTCAGCAAAAAAACATTACTGTCTGTAGGACTGTTGCTCACTGGAATTAGTTTTTCCACAAAATTCTCTGTAAACTCCACACCCTACTGTTTTTTGAAACCTCAACAATTTCTGAAATATTTTTACAGCTAAGCAACAACCCACCAAATCAGAGATCACTTTTTCCCCCTCCATTCTGATATTTGATGTGACTTTACTTGATGCTGTTGACCTGTATCTACCACATATTGCATAATCAGCAGTTGTTTCTCTTTAAGCGGATCTGAGAATTTGTAGTTGCGAAAACTCCTTACTCCGCATGCAACCTTTAGATGGATAACTATTTACTTTTTTAACATTTTATTTTAAGCATTTCCATGTTCCATTTTTATTTAAAGTGTCCCACATTTTCATTTATTTTCACTGATATTAGGATAATAAAAATGTACTTTAAAAGTACATTCCGGTTCCCTAAATTAGAGATTGGTAGCAGATTATTAATTAAATGTGCTGCGAGGATTCAGACTGGAGCAGACTGTAAAGACTTGAAAGAATATTTGGTGGCTAAGATGGTTGCAGGGGCGGGTCTTAAAAGTTCTATCAATGATGATGGCAAAATCACTTTCAAAACCAGCGTATTCTGGTCAAAGCCAATACCAGGATACAGAATATATTTTGGATGACACCATGCACACACTCATTCACACCTAGGGGCATGGGAAAGTTTCTGGGAAGTGGGAGGAAACCAAGCAAGCAGACATGCTGATAGAATTACAGGGAAACTTAAACAGTAACCTGAGCTCAATTTTAGGACCCTGGATTTCCAAAAGTCACATTAGGAATGCACACACAACTCTTGATTATAATTATTTACAAAATGTATGCAGTAYAATATCAGAATTGCTTTGAGTTTCAAAGATGTTAACAGGCTGGTTTCTAACMGCTAGCACATTTCCAAAATAGGTTACGTTTACTCGGGACTGCCAGCAGAGAATTCTGATTCCTCAGAACCAAACCCTGTGTCCTGAGAGCCACTGCTGCCATTCAGCGATTCTTCTTTCCCTTCGTTGACTCTCCCTTCTTCCATCTTTGTCGTTTCATCTTCAGCCACATTCTGATCATTACTCTCCTCTTCTCCAAGCTTATCACCAGCTCCGTCCACCCCTACCGTACCCTCATCACCTGTTTGATCTTTAACTTCCTGTTCCCTGATCTCATCATCTGCTCCCTCCTCCTCTAACTTACCTTTATCAAAACTCTCAGTCGAGTCACTTATATCTTCTTTGGAACCCGGATTGTGGACGTTGGCCAGCAAGGGGGCACTTTTGCTTTCTGAAGACACGATGCTGTTAAAGTCACGGAAGTTGTTTTTGGCTCCCTGGATGTATTTTCCTATGATAGAGGAAGTGCTTCGATCTGAAGGGTTCAGTCGGTTCTCCTCTATGTCTATCAGCGTCTTGTGAATTTGCTTCATCTCTCCGTGCAAGTGTCCAACCATTTTATTCAGCTCTGTGATCCGGTTGCCAACATCTGCACGCAGAAGGGGTAAGGGGGAAAAAAAAACAAAAAGAAAAACATAGTAGACACTTTAATCTTGTATACATGTCAAACACATGAGTTTAGAAGTCTCTTTCTGTAACTGCAAAAACAGTTTTCACAAATCTTGTAAATGTATTTAATTTATTTAAAGTTCATCTTCTATACCGATTATCCTGTGTACAGACTCACTGAGGGCTGGAACCTATCCCAAGAGACTTGGGCGGGGTATACCCTGGACAGGATGCCAATTGCAGGACACACACAAAACAGGCAATTTGGGAACACCAATTAGCCTAATCTGCATGTCTTTGGACTGTGTGAGGAAACTAGAGCACCCAGAGGAAACCCACTAAGCGTGAGGAGAACATGCGAACTCGACTGGTGCTGGTAAAGAGAACCTTGGTTTGTCTCGCTGAGTTAATCTTAACAGTTTTCACTTTAGAAAAACCCTAAACCACACCCATAAACAGTTTATTTACAGTTTGTTTACCAGACTCTTTTTGTTTCCTCACTACACAGCCGAATAGAGTTTCCAGTCGCAGGAAACTTACTGACTGTTACTTCATAGTGCCAGTTGTGCTGGCACTGAAGACTCCTTCCATAAATGGTGCATAAACACGTCCTTAGAGAAAACCTTACATCAACAACTAGATTTATTTGTTAAAGGAATACTAATTTTAATCCATTTATTATGAATCTTATAATGTCTATAATGCTGTATACAATTTGCCATAATTCAGCTGTTACTACAAAAAGATATAGGACAACATGCAAGAATGAGTGCATTAAAAAATAATCCAGACTATACAACACTTRTATAAATAAAAAGCATATTCTTAAAAATGATGAGTGAATTTTTGAAAAATGTTTTGTGCAGCCTGTACTTTTAGTATGCTAATTAGGCTCATCTTCCCATGGCATCAAGATCATGTGACCTTAGACCTCATTATAAGTTTACCACTGGCATATACAGAGCCGACTTGCGAAAAAAAGGCAAACTTTTCACAAACTTTTGGGACATCTTGTTTGTTTTGACACCTTGTCATGTGATTGTTTCATTTGCATACTCATCATTATTCATTAGCGTCTGCTGAAGATGGGCGTGTACAGAGGAACAGCCTTGTCAAGCCTTTCTTACTCATACTGTATGACCCATAACACTGAAAGTAAGAGAAAGAAACTTTGTCATACCTTTGCGCTTGGCCTCTTCAAACTCTCTCCTGGCAGATTCAATGTAACGCTGCACTAAAGCCCGGATCACCTGATTTCTGTACGACACCTTCTCTTCTGTCTCATTAGACTGAAATAAGGAAAACGATGTAAAATTATTACAACATTTAAAATCTGGACTGCTATTTACAGATGATTGTTGAATAATCTCACCACAGAGCCGATGGGCGGATAGTCCGGGGGCGAATTAAAGTTGCAAAAGCAACAAAGTTTTCTAATCAAAGACAAAAAAAATGTATTTAAACTTAAATCAAATCARAAACGTCAATCTAATTCTTTGCCTTATATTGGACCTATGAATTGGTAGCCTACCGTATGAGGTAAAAGAAAGCTTTTGGTGAGGGAATGATGTTGAAAGGGACCGGCATGGTGAGTCCCTCTCGGAAGTAGTTTAGATAGAGTTTAGAGCGCGCAAATTTCCACTCCACATCCGCATCATCCTACAGAATGTGAAATAAACAAAAATCACTGCATATACTGCATAGCATAGCATAGCACTGTTTAGTTCAATAGCATAGAGAAATAGCTTACCTCAATCTTTTGGTAAGAGTTTGTGATCATAGCAACGAACATGTTGAGCAGCACGATGACGATCAGTAGTGAGAAGATCCCGTACAGGATTCTGCCTACAAACTGGGCTAAAACATAATCAGGCATATCTACATATTCCTTATTGATATCACCAAACATTGTCCAGAACAGGAACTGGAAGGTCTCGTTTAACCTGAAAAAGACGTGTAGGCGTTTTAGTTATAAGCCTCGGTGCAATCAATAATGATGAATTCAATTCTATTATTATTTATTTATTACTAATTTATTAATTTTTTATCAATAATATATTATAAACAGTGCAAACCTTCCAACTTGAGTAGCGTTGGTGTAAGGGACATAGACATTGTTGATGCCACACAGAAAGGCTGTACCAATGATCATCAATATAAATAAGAACCTAGAGAAAGAAAATAACCAAAAAAAGTTTTTTTTTGCAATGTCCTGCAAATGTAATAAATTAGATAAGACATCTTTTAAAACAATATTACTTCTTAGTACTGTTTTTTTTTTTCCAGATGTATACTTATATGCTATGGGAGCCAAAACTAACACTAACTGGCTTGCCGATGAACCATGATATTACTGTGCTTGACTGGCCGGCCAGCTCAATTGACCTGAACCATATAGAGAATCTGTGGGTTATTGTCAAGAGGAAGGTGAGAAACACCTGAACCCCCCCCCCCCCCCAAAAAAAAGGGGGGGGGGGTGAGTTAAAGACTGCTCAAAACAAACTGGTTTTCAATAACGCCTCAGCAGTGCCATAGGATGACCGCCTCCATGCCATACCGCACTGATGCAATGGTTGGTGGTAAAGGAGCCCTGACCGAAGTATTGAGTGCATAAATTAATATACTTTTAGGAACTCTGACATTTCTAATTCATTATAAAGTCTTTTTTTGATTGCTTTTACAAAATATTCACGTAATTAATAATAAAAAGTGTTTAACRTAATGAATTACATTTATGGCATTTGACAAACACCATTATCCAGACTGACTCATCAAAAATAGGAGCAGTTCAGGATTAAGGGCCTTGATCAAGCTTGGTGGTTTGAACCTGGTTCCTCCTATCAGTAGTCCAATGCRCAACCCACTGAGCTACGATATATGAAAGTTTCACTTTTTTAAATTATTTAATTACTGAAAAAAAAACTTTCCTAAACTATTCAAACATTGTGAGATGAACTTAAGTATTTATACATTGAACCATTCTTGTAACAATATATTTCTCCCCAGCAGTGAACMTAAAACTTTGTATAATAGCTACACAACATTGCTTTTATACCTCATCATATCGTCAATCATCTTTCCCATAGAGATCTGCAGGGTTCCCAGGGACTCTTGTGCAGGCAGGATGTAGGCCAACCGTGCAAAACTCAGCATGCTGGTGACAGCAAAGAGCACTTCGGCTATTAGCTGGGGGTCCTCCTGATGCCAATCTGTACGGGCTGAGGAAGAATGAGCAATTAAAGTGTTTGTGAAATRATCTCACAATGTTCCAAAAGCACGTTCTGTACAAGAATGTTGTACGAAGATCATGTACTTTTTTTATATTAGGTGTAATAAACCATAATCTCAACACATGTGACAGTGAGCATAAGACCCATAAGTGTAAACTATCCATATGAATAAGAGAATGAGTTTGTGCAACGCAGCATGTCTTACTCAAAAAAAAAAAGAAAAATACATAATGAAAMCTGAACCTTCAAAGATGAATAGACAGATCAATGTATGTTCATTATTTCTGCAGAAACTGTTTCGTCTCATATGTTCCCAAACCATGGTGCTAATAAAAAGCAGTAGTGTGAAGCGCCACTATGCACATGGGCTTCAATTTAACATTCAATTTCACTGATTGCATTAAAGCTGATCAGCTTATTTTTAGCTTTTAACTTTTAACTATTTTTCTGTCGGCGACGGGTACTTCCTCTAGTCTGCTGTGAGGAATAAGGAATAAAGCTGTTTACTGGTTGAAGGGACACTAATTGAACCTTATTTAATACTATTATCAGCATGTATGAAATTTGTCTTTTGTTAGTCTTGTAAATTTACATTTATAGTTAAGAGTTTGCCGTTGTCTTCATTTTTAATAATAAAAGTGTACCTTTTTCTATGTAAATAACATTTGATAGTATTTTCATATCAAATAGTTTACTATACAGAATTTTAAAAAAAATGTAACAATATGAGGAGATTAAAATGTATTAGGTGTTTAAATTTTTTTTACATTTCTTTTTTAAATTGGGTTTTCTCACCAGTTTCTGTAAAGTACAAACAATCTTCTATAGTTTCAAGTGACTGGCATAGAAGGTAGCCTTTAAGCAGAATGACCACTCGGAGGGCAAAGGAGGCCAGGTACATGCTGAGAACCATCATATCCAGGCAATTCCACAAGTCCAGGAAGTAACTCCTCAGGCCCTCGATCCAGACCTCTTTACACTCATACCAGAAAAACCCTGGGGAAAAAAGCTRTCATCAGGACTCTATGGCTTTTGATACTATTGGCTTTTTACAAAGTGGTCAGCGGTAAGCCAGAGTCATATAGATTATGTATACCGGAGTTGGACAATGAAACTGAAACGCCTGGTTTTAGACCACAATAATTCTTTAGTATGGTGGAGGGCCTCCTTTTGCGTCCAATATCGCATCACTTCATCTTGGGAATCACAGATACAAGTCCTACAAAGTGGCCAGAGGGATTTTAAGCCATTCTTCTTGCAGAATAGTGGCCAGGTCGCTACCTGATGCTGGTGGAGGAAAACGCTTCCTGACTCGCTCCTCCAAAACACCCCAAAGTGGCTTAATAATGTTTAGATCTGGTGACTGTGCAGGCCATGGGAGATGAACTTCACTGTCATGTTCATCAAACCACTCTGTCACCAGTCTTGCTGTGTGTATTGGTGYATTATCATCCTGATACACAGCACCGCCTTCAGGATACAAYGTTTGAGCCATTGGGTGCGCATGGTCATCCAGAATGGTTCGGTAGTCCTTGGCAGTGACGCGCCCATGTAGCACGAGTATTGGGCCACCCCCATGCTTCATAGATGCACCAGCAATTTGTCCTCTTTTGAACTCTGATATGTCACTCATAATGTTGTGTGCATTGCAATATATTTAAGCAAAACTGTTCCATTACTCTGCTAATTGAATCTTCACACTCTGCACATACTGGTGGAACGTACAATCAATGAAGATTGGCCACCAGGCTGATCAAATTTAGCCATGAAACCTCCAACACTAAATTGGCCAGTGTTTCAATCTCATTGTCCAACCCCTGTATATTGCTCTCAGAAATCTGTTTTTGTTTATTATTAACCATTACACATTTTCCTGTGAGGTGACATACAAGTCAGGCAGCAATTGTTTAGGCTTCGCAAAAGGTAAAAAAAAAAAAAAAAGAAAAAGAAAAGAAAAAAAACACACCAGCCACCCAGATCATGTGGACAGAGTTGTGGATCATGGTCTGGTGCCTGGTCGAAGACAGGTCCCGAAACTTCTCCATGAGAATCGATTCTGCCAAGAGTGTGATGAGGAACCATAAGTACGAGGCAGAGTGAAGGATGAATTTAATCACTGGAATCTTCAAAATCTTTCCCACCTAAAAAACAAACGAGGCACCAATCAAAAATGTAAAAAAAAGCATAGTAAAATTTTGGTCATGTATAAGTTCGGATTTTAATAAGTGTCACTGGAGTGACCATACGAAATGAATACTAAACTTCTATAGCGATTCCTCTTAAAGGCGAGTTTCTGAAACATAACCAGGGGCTCGGTCAATTGTCCTTTAGTTACTGTTGCGGAAATCCCGGCCTGGCATTATCAAAGCTGCTTATCAGAGCAGACACCAAAAATTTTGCCCTGCGATGGATTGGCATCCTGTCCAGGGTGTACCCCGCCATGTGCCCTAAGTCTCCTGGGATGGGCTCCAGGCCCCCCGCGACCCTGAATACAGGATAAAGCGGTATAGAAGATGAGTGAGTGAGTGAGAGTGATTTAAAAATTTATACACATTTGCCTTTGATGTGGTAAAATGTTGACATCCCTCTGTAATCCTATAGGTGGTACACTATCACCCAGGGATTCTGAATTCAAATTTAAGAAGGTCCAAATTTCATGTTTGTGTTTGTAGTTATATCTCTACATATACTGAGTCAATGTAACTATCTTTCATACAAACTTAAATAATACTTTTGATTGTGTAACGCTGCTTAGCTACACAAATACAACTAAATTGAATTGAATTSAATCTTTAATCAATCGTTAGTGACTCTTTATTTGCATGCTGCTGGGGTGTAAATAAAAGTGAAAGGACTACGGTTTCTCCATCATACTGTTCTCAGTTTGAGTATTTCAGAAAAGCTTGGAGTGAGATTCTGGAAATCACAAAGAAATCATGAAGAAAATCACAATTTGTATGGCGTTTAATCATCAAACACAAAACAATGTATTATTATTTATATTTATAAGGATAAGACAAGAAAATACAACAAAACACATGCAATATTATGCGAAATGCAGCAGTCATGCTGGAGCTGTGGAACAAAAAGACTATATGAGTGCTCCTGCATACATTCATAAAAAGGTCCCAAAATACCAAGAAATAAACAGATTAAAAATCGAAGAAACAAACAAATATTCACACATTTAACTGTGCTGTCGAAGTGACACTAGTGATGAAAACTACTGGAAAAGAAGGAAAAGAAAAAAGCAAAGGTAATGATAATAATAATAATAATATCAGATTATTTGTCTGATTCATCCTTGACAAATCAAATGCTAGTGTGCTCTGTCAGCAAAATGTGAGAAATAAAAAGCTTTGAGGAGATTCATCATTTGTACTAAGAAAGTCAGTGAAATTTAATTTCCATTCAAAGTATCCAATACTAAATAAAGTTTCTAAAATCACCAAACTGACCAAACTACACCAACCTTTGACTTCGGTGCAATCCAGTAAATGAGGCACAGAAAAGGCATGGTGAGAAAAATCCCCACAGACACCAGGAGTTTCCAGATTGTCCTGCTGCCTCTCCAGCCAGATAAGTTTCCAGACCAGATAGATGAAAGAACCTGCTGGCAGATTGGATGGGCTACGAACTGTATATAAAAAGATATATATATTGCATATAGATGTAAAAGTATACAGTGTATTCACATTAAGGGGATTTACAGTCGATATGTCGCAACAAATAAGAAGAAACCTGCCTGTTTCTGGTTGTAGTTGACAGCGAGCCGCAACCGGGCCAGGTTTGGAATGCCTTCTTCAAACGAGTGTTTATCCAGCTCATCTCGGCTGTCAGCATCAAACCCACAGTTGTTGAGGATGGTGGTGACCTCACTCTGATTACGGCACATTCCCAGCAATTCCACAGCAAACTCCTGACACAGCTCCTCGAGCGCAAGGTACTGCGGCTGAAACAGAATTTATTCATGAGCCAGTTTGCAGAATATTCATGTGTGAAATACATTTCTGATAAATAACATTTATGTAGCTTTAGAAATGTGTATTTGAAGTAAGGTTTTTTTTTATTATACAGAAGATCATATGTGTATTCATGCATGATGTCCATCTACCACATCTAGGACATGTGTGATTGCAAGGAACATTTAAAGGAAGTCAACTTTGCTCAGCTCATGAAAATATGTTTAATGCCTTGTCTATCACACGTAGGATTAACATGCTTAGGATAGAATTTTAACAAGCTGATCATCTTCGCCTAACCTTAAATTCTGGTTCCCTCTTAGAGAGTTTACGAAGATCTCGGCTAAGATAAAAAGCACTCAACATGGCATCCTCAGCAGTAATGGACAAGTACGCCCGGCTGGCAAGGCCACGGTAGGTGTTAATGCGTGACAGCGAGAACTTGAGCAAGTCATACTGGCGCCCATTCCGGCACTCAAGACAAGTACAGGAGACCTTGTGAGGCCATGGGATGATATGGCCCTTCTGTGTGAGCATGGTCACAATGTCGTATAGATCCTTCTGGCAAGCCAGGGTCAACGGCGTCACCCCGGGGGCAAAGTGAGAGTCATCAATGGAATGGTCAAAAATGGCCTGGTTGAAAGAGTGCACATCCATCTTGTTGCCTTTCTCTTGATCGAGCCGGTCGAGGAGGCGCTTCACAACACGTGGCTGGTTAGTGTCAACAGCCACCAAGAGAGCCTCATGGATCTGTCGGAAATCAAACTTGACCCCGTGTAGCAGGGTAGCCATGGCATCCTCACTGCCCAGGCGGATGGACAGGTTCAGCGCTTCTCTCCACTGCCTGTCTTCTGAGTCTTCCAGCTGGCGAATGATGCCATCGCCGGTCCTGAGCAAACTGTGGATTACAGTCACGTTCCCCTCATGAATGGCGTTGATGAGCTCCGGGGGAAAGCGCATCTTTTTGTTCACAATCTCGCGCCATTGCTCTGCCTAAAGGGTAGATATTGACAAAGCAAATGCATCATCATAAATCACTCCATAACATTTGTTTCTGTTCTCTTTTTATATATCTGATTGTTATTATATGAAAACCTCCGGAATCAGTAATGTAATAAAAATAATTTAAAAAAAGCAATTTCGACTTGTACAAATATTTAATTGCAAACGGCTGCAATTTATTACAGGTAATATACACAGTCAGGAAATATGTAGAGATTGTCATTAATTAAATTATTAGTTTATATTTATAAATACATTTGAGGTGATAAATATTTAGATCATTTTTACCATTATCTGGTGTTAACCCAGCTAATTGTGTTAAAAAAAAGAAAAAAAGAAAAGGTACATTTAATAGTTAAATATCACATTTTAAATTGCAATATAAATCAAATCAAATCATATCATGCAGCCACATTTTGAAGCAGGTACAAAATACTGTATACTCTACAAAATCCTTGATGGATAATAAACAATTTTGACAATAAACATTAAACGTGTTTTGTATTTACAATTACTTTGAATCAAAACTAATCTCATTATTTCTTTATTTCTTTATTGTGACATGGTTCTTTGTTAAAAGTGCTATAAAAAATACGATTTAACAGCCCCCTGAAACAAAAAAACCATTACCTGGCCACCTCCTGCCATTTTGTAAATTGATTCATTCACCTCATGATTAATTCTTGTAAATTAACAGTATATACATTAGGTATTAATACAAGGTTAGATCACAAATGCTATCTTACCGTGAGGTGCTCCATCATGCCACAAACTGGAACAAATAATTATCAAAAGCAATATTCCTATAAACTTCTTAATGAAAACTCAGTAATTCCACATCTCCAACATCGTCTACACCTCTTGAGCCTTTAAAAACTGGTTGAAATATCATCAAATCCTCTGTAACCCGACTGTGATGTGTGTTTAGTTCACTCCAACAGTTTACACGCAACTGACGAGTCAACAGCAGGTCAACACACCTGAATGTGTTAATCTGACTTCAATTACTTCCCAAACCAAACACCTTGCAATCCCCAAGAGTGGGAGCCAATTAAAAACACAACACTGACAATATGTTTCAGATCTCATTATGGCTCTTGGGTCAGTCTAGGTCTTATGCCATAAACATTTCCATCTAAACAGAAGAACCAAATGCTATGCACCAGACATCACAATTCAAAGTTTGTTTGTAGATTATATATATTTTTGGAAGCAAGAATTTCACAAAAAGGTAAAGAATATATTACAAAACATTTACAACCAATTATTTGTGTATAAACTGTTTTAATTTTTACAGAATTATGAATATTAAAATCCAAGTATTAAAACACTTATAAATAATACAAACATCTATTTACCACATTGGGGAAAAATACAATATTCTTTCTGCATTATGTTTCAGCAATTTTTGGGGGTCTCAGATTCAGTCCATTATTGCATATTTTGTAAACAATACACCCACTATGATAGCTAATATCATTGCGGACACATAGTGACTCTGATCGTTCTTTGTCTCCAGCAAAAACAAAGGATGTCACATATAACTTGATTTTTCTTTAAATATTTTGACCACCTAAATTTTGTTTTACATATGCTTGATGCATTTACCCAGACAGGACTATACTTAATCCACCCATAAAGTGTCGCCACAGGTACTGGCGTGCTGTTGGATGGAGTCTATAGGGAACCTAAAGGAGCACAGAGGACAAGGCACCATAAGCACATCTGTACTTGGCTGAAAGGAAGGTGACGATGACGGGCCAGACTCTCGCTGCGTGAACACATTTGAATCAGAATCTAGACAGGAGGAGGCATGAAGAGGCAGGTAGTCTGGGCTGAAAGACACTGCATGGCACAGAAAAGAGAAAAAAAAAGAGTTAATGAAAGTGAAAAATATTTTCTAAAATTAAATACACAGACAAACACATAGCCATGCATGCACAAATTCACTGAAACATTTAGGACTAAAAATAATAAATGAAAATGAGGTTTCATATGTTTATGGACACCTTACCCATACGTGGGTCTTCCATAATCACAAAATTAGAAATATTGGATTGTCTAAAATGTATCTATATATTGTATTTTTAAAATTGAAAATTTCAGAATTTATTATTTAATTTATTCTAATTGGAGTGCAGACTGTTCTAGACATCAGTGCCTGACTTTATTAATGCTTAGGGCAAGGCAATTAAAATACAAAATATTGAAATCAACATTCAGAACCCATTCAGGTAATCTTGCCCATATCAATTATTTAATAATGTTTTAAGTTTGTTACAGACATACTACTGCACTTGCAGTCACATGACATAACCCTCGGCCCTTTAATCCAGTCTGTTAGATAGAAACAACATGGGTGAGAAATCTTTCATTACAAAAACATATCCCAGCTTTAACAGCTATTTACAGTACAGTGACCTATGAGGGGGGAAAAATATTAATTAATCATAACGGATATAAAATGTTCTATTAATTGTGATATTGATATTGAGATCATATCGCCCAGCAGTATTAATGCTTATGGCTAAATTAACAGAAATTCCCACAGTCAAATCTAATCAGTCTATTTTCATTTTGGTTAAACCACACTACAATCCAACTGTTCACTGATTTTCCCCCTTTATTTCAGGAACATCTTTAATGAACAATAATGAAGTATGTATATGCAAATTATTTGACACATTAATAATACATTTATAAACCGGTATTAATTAATAAACATGTATTTACCTGTCTCACTTTATTAATTATACCATGTTCACCTTTTGTTATTATGCAATATGAACAAAAAGTGTGATGCTGCTGCTGGATCTGTCTGTCTAAATCAATTATTACAAAAACATGATAGGTGAGCGCACACACACACACACACACACACACACACACACACACACACACTCTTACCTCCACATAATGGGCATACAGTCTCAGGAGGTTCAGGATGATCTGGGCTGTCCTTTGACAGTGATGTGGCTTTTATGTGAAGTTTAACAGGGCTGTGTCCTTGTGCATTGTTTTTCTTCTTGGTAACAGTAATGTCTAATGTACTACATCTCCGCCTTTTCGGAGTGGAGGACGTGCTTGCCTGCTCTTGTCTGAAGAAAACAAAAACCATCGGGTTAAAGACTTTTCCAGCGACACAGATATCAAATCACTGGTAACCATTAAAAATAGTACAGAGTGACAAGTTTCTCTAGACCAAATACATACGTTGCTGCTGGCCTTCTCCTGCATGCCTGGGGAGTCCTGGGTGAACCTGAAACGTAAGACCAGCTACTTGAAAATGCTACAAAACAACTGGACACTGTGTCAGACACAAATGCCCTATTTTCAAATAAAATCCTTTTAACTCTGCTAGGCTTCAGTCTCACCATGCTGCAGGTTCTGAGTCTTCTCCTGTCTATCGCTACTGCTGATTAAATCTTTGCACGAGGTTTTGTGAAGAGAGCGTCTGATTGACTGTGCGGCTGTCACCATACGCTCTGCCCTGCTCAGTTTCCCATGATTCCTTGTGGGTTCTCCTGGAGAGCCTTCTCTGAAACAAAGAGTAAAATCAAATAAATTGAGATCCTTATGCAGTCTGCTAAAATCAGATTAGGAAGAAACACAAGTTTAGGTTTACACATTCAACTGTATTATCGTTGGTTGTTGAAAGTTTTTACTCAAACATTATGAATTTCCAGCTGCTGCAAAATGTATGTCTGGTTCACTAGACTGAAAAACTGCACAAAATATGGCAATGATCTCATTAGATTGAACTACTTACTTTATTGTTTGTGTTAAATGTATTTTTGCTTGTTTTTACGGTGGTCAAGAAGTGCAAAACAAAATAAATTCAAAAACACCATGACAAATCAGAAAACACAACAACATCTCCAGAAACAAAATACCAAATAAAAAAACACARTGACAATTCAGACAAACCGGAAAAGAGATATAGTTTGCGAATTAAATTCTTATCGCTGATTGAAAGAGACATCTGTCACTCAAGCCATGCAAGGAGTACTTTCATGTCAAGTCAAATTTGGTTTTGTTATTTTGTTTTCGGTTTTGTTTTTTTAATTTCTTATTTTGTTTTCAGTTTTRATATTTTGTTTTTCCACTTCTCAGCCACCGTATTTATGTAAAACATTCATATTTTTCTGAATCTGAATAAAACTGACAATGCAAATAAATCATAAAAAGAATTATAAAGGTTTCAAGACTTTAATTTATGCTCACATTGTTTTTTGGCCAAAGAATGTGTGTTGTACAGGAGGGCTGGAGATCCACTCTCTTATTGACCGCATCTTATCTGGTGTGCTCTGTTAAAAGCCAAGTAAAAGATCTTAAGCACCTGCCCATCACTTAATTATAAGTTTATGCCTATTGGTAACCATCAATCTGTCCTATAGGGAAGCCATCACAACAACCACAGGAATTAATAAATTGTCTTACTTCATCTTACCTGATTTTTGATAGTTGGGTTCTCCTGGTTGTCAGACAGCTCTTCAGTGTGTTCATCAGCAGTGCGGACACGAAAGAAAGACAGGCCAAATTGGTTGCGCTTGTTGAAGGGCTGACTGCAGGTGACCCTTAGCCTGTCCCAACTCTCATCAGCAGCCTGGGGCAAGAAGTCACCTGACAACAAACACACATCAAAACACACTGTTAAATCCTTTCAGGTTCATCAACTTCACCTGTGAACTAAAAAAATATAATAATAATTATTATAAAATACATTTTACAATGAACTAAATTCACAAGTTCCTTCTGATTTTAAACACACATTAGGGAATTCTAAATAATGTCTTAAAAAAATATAGGCACCTTTTTTGAACATGCGCACAGTGTGCTTCCCTGTGCCTTGTCGTGAATCAGCAGGGCTCATCAGAGTCGTAGTGGGCAGCAGTGCGGCATACGGATGATCTATAGGCCATGAAGAACGACCCACATCCACCTGAATGAACGCAGAGCCATGGTTTCCTTTAAAAGACAAAGCAAAGGAAAACACCATTTGTAAATTAATGGAACAATCAAAGAAAAGAATACCTACATTATCAACAGTGCATGTTTGCAGTGAGGAAAAAATGTCTTAATCACAAATAATGACTAGATGTTTTGTGCATTAATTATTACCAGACTTGAAATTATAAATTAAGCTTTCTAGTGGCTAGAGGTGTAAACATGATTTGCGTATTAACTAGATAATTTGATGTTTGTACAGAAAATATAAGACCGAATGGCCTTTTACTTTTTTAATTTAGAAGACAGCTAATGAGCATGTAGTTAAAACTTAGAAGCTGTCCTGGCATTCAGATATTTAACAGAAACTGAGCCAYCATTAAGATTTAAATACGCTTCATGCACAGTGATGTAGTGGTTAGCACTGTGGCCTCGAACCAAGGGTGAGGGTTAGGTTCCTGAGTGGAGTTTGCATGTTCTCCCTGTACTTGGTGCATTTTCTTTTACAGTCCAAAAACATGCTGTTTCGTTGCCAAATCGGAAGGAATACAGTTTGTGTGTGTGTCTTTGTGCCACCCGTCTCTGTATGCATGCAATTTGCATGTTCTCCCCGTGCTTGGCAAGTTTTCTACCACAGTCTGAAGACATGCAGATTAGGCTAACTGGCATTCACAAATGAGTAAGTGTGTGTTTGCCCTGTGATGGACTGGCACCCTGTGTGTGGACGACACATTGTGCCCGAAGTCTACTGGAATAGTCTCCAGCCCCCCCCCTCCCCCCACCATGGCCCTGTAAGAGGATAAGTGGTATAAAGTGGTATAGAAGATGAATGAATAAATAATATTAATTATGACCCATAGTCATGTGACTAAGCACAAACTTTAAGTAATGTCAAAAATATTCAGGAAACCTAGAATGCGTTTTAATTAGCAATTTTTACACGTCTATTTTTGGGCTGATGTGTCATACCATGACATGTCATTTAAATGTGTTTAAACATTCGTGCATTACAATTATTACATATTTTTGTGATTTGTAACGTAACATGGTCAGAATATGCTCAGGCGAGTTGAACTTCGGAGGTGCTCTGTAGAGTTTCCATAAAATTTTGCACTATAGTGGGGTAAGATCCTGCAGGCATCGGGTAAGGGTACTGACCCACATCAATAAAAGCGATGGTGGAAGCGCGGTCCAGCTGCAGCTCGGCTTTCAGGAGGCCGCTCCGCTCGGCTGCACTGCACAGCCACGGGCTGCTCTCTTCCCCGCCGGAGCACAGGTTCACCACACGGTGCTTCGGGTCCTGCAGAGACACACATCACTTTTATTTATCTACGAATTTATGCAGGCGGACGTTTAATGTCATTTTAGCGTTATACACCTTCCGCTGGAGTTATGCTAAATAGGAAGAACTAAAGAGTTAGCTTAGTGGCTAACTTCTTAAACATGAACACATTACTGCTGCTTACCTCTGACGTGAACGAGACAACATGCTTAATTCTAACTGGTGCCATTGCGAAAGCAGCTCACTTAACAACTAAACGACAACATTATTTTAAAATACATTTATGTTTTTTTTTTTTCAAGTAAATTCGTTAATTAAAGCTAAGCGCTTCGAAACAACTCGCCCGGTTTTATTTTCCCGCCAGCTGTTTCGTCTGACTGTCACTAAGCAACAGTGCCCTTCTTCATGTTTTATGGGGGTTAAAGCGCCATTTTGTGGCTCATTACTGCCACCTATCGAATCGGTGCATTTGCAGCGTTGTACTAGCAAGAGAGAACATGACATCATTTCGATGAAACTGTTTCATTTAAAGGCCGCCATATTTGGTGACTCAAAATTGTTGACGTAAACTGACTACATAAACCTACATTCTTTAGAACTTGGTTGTTTTTAAATGTTCATGTACAGTGTCTAACACTAATAACCTGATAATAAAACATTTTTCACATAGTAGTTATGCTGTGTTAACCATTTAATTGATCCTGGAAATAATTACATTTAATGACTCTACCTCAGGTGGATGGTGGCTTAGTGGTTAACACTAACAATACAGTACGTCGCCTTGCACTTCCAGGGTCCGGATTCAGTTCCCATCTAGGGTATGCGTGCATGGAGTTTGCCTGATTTCCCTGTGCGTAGTCATCTTTTACTAAATACACTGGTGTGATGCATCTATGCTTCCTAATTAAGGTTCTGTGAATATTTGGATAAATCTCCATGACCGGGTTTCAGAGGAGTTGTGGAAAAAGTGCTGACATAGGATGACAGATATAAATATTAATTATTAACATAATGGATGTTTTATCATGATTAAGTTATCTGGCACTACTCGTAATAGGCGCATCGCTCCATGCCCTACCCTTCTTACCCTGACATCGCTCTGGATTAGGGGCTCATCTGGACTAATCAGACCACAAGACCTTCTTCCATGGTTCCAAAGTCCAATCCTTATTCTGCCTTGCAGTCTGAACATCTTTATTCTGATTGGTTTTCTTATGGCCACACAGCTGTTTAGTCCCAATCCTGTTGGATTGTGCTTGAGGAAATGGTCTTACTTCAAATATAGCTGTTTTCAGGTTGTTGTTGTTGTTGTTGTTTTTTAACACAATACCACCTTATGAGGCATTTATGTGATCTCTGATCACGGCTGTTCATTATTTATTTCTAACCACATTTCTTCAGCAAATTTGACAGTACAGCACTATTTTTCCAAGTTTTGATCATGTGTTTGACCAGTCTTAACCCGATTCCAATAATTGTAATGTTTAATGTAATTTGACCCTTCTAAAATGAAGCCTTCTTTGTGGCTGACTGTGTATACCAAAGCATTAAAATTTCCCTTGACTAGAAGGAAAAGGCCCCAACATTCCTGAATGACAATGTCTCTGTGTGCAAAATGAGGCCCAGTGAGGTGCCAAGGTTGAAGTGATAGAAATAAAGTTGCAGCACAGAGCCCTGACCTCAACCCCACTTTAAATGAATTGGGATCCTGACTGCATCTAGGCCTCCTCACCCAACAATGCCTGACAGTGCCTGACCCCACTAAGGCAGAAATTCCCACAGCCACACTCCAAAATCTGGTTTAAAGGAAAGAACATTTTCCAATTTTCCTTTTAAACATATTGAATGATTTATTATATGGGAACTCTTAATTGAGTGATAATTCAAGAGGAGAAAACAGGAGTTCTTTAAAGTTGAAAATACAGTTGAAATACACTGCTAAAAATACTAAA
>QMIH01000166.1:230383-256228 GCA_003987875.1 Clarias batrachus
CCCCTAACTGTCTGTAGAGCCGTGATTAATGTGGGAGCACTAAGTACCTCTTATCCCGCCCCTCTGAGAGAGCTCGGCCAATCAGCTCTCTCTAGACCTCCGGCTGCGAGAGGTTACAGTATCACCCGGAATTTGAACTAGCGATCTCCGGATGATAGGGCGAGCGCTTTAACCACTGCGCCACTCGGAGGCCCAAACTCCCCGATTCTTGAAAATTGAAGGTGACCTATTTGTTTGCGAGAACTGTACACACAATCATTCATGAACACCATTGGCACATTATAGGAGCTGGCTGGGAGTTTCTGCCACATCCCCGTACAGTCCTGCCTACGCTGTAAGCCATTTCCACAGGTTTGGACCTGCATAAGGAGTTCCTGGGAGGCCAGCGTTTCAGACGTGACGCAGGCGTACTGAAATGGCTCCGGCGTACTGAAAAACTTTCTACCTTGATGGTATCTAAACACTAATGAAACGCTGGGATAAGAGCATTAGTGAAGCCGGGGATTATATAGAATCTCCATTCTGGAAATAAAGGGAGTTTTTACTCTCATGACTGTGTTCTGTTATTCTGCACAATCAAAAGTCCTGGTTTGCCTTGAACACCACTTGCATTTTTCAGATCACCAGTAGTTAAGAATGACTTTTATTGTAATTCCTGTGCCAGGATCAGGAAGCTGGAACAAGTGGGAATTTCCCCTATGAATGGAAACTTTTGGGACACCTGGCCTAAAAGAAGTATATCCATGGTGTAGTCATTGTAATACTTGACAAATTGCAGTGGTATTACAGGAATAAACCCCTTCAGGATCCGCTGTTGTCTTTTGAAAAATGACAGTAACTCTGCATTGTGTTAGATGGATATTCTTCTTCTTTTCTCCACATATTATATTTTGCTTAAAGTGTTAATTTAGGAAAAATGAATGGGGACTTTTGGGACACGTACCTGGTAATAATGACATACTTATAAAATAATAATAATAATAATAATAATAATAATAATAATAATAACACTAAACACTAAATATCTTGTTTTAAATAACTTTTGCAATCTATAAATAGAACAAAACCTAGCAAACATGTAACTGATATGCTGGCAGTGCCGGTGCACAGGAAATACGGCCTACAGAAATAGATCAGTATTTCCTTTTAACCATTACCTTCATATATGAGAATTATGTGAATTTTTGGCCCAAACATACTAGAAGTGTTTTCATTCTCACTTGTACGCTTATCACCCATGTCTGTTTAACATCCGCACCCACATCCTAACCAAACCGAGCCTTCCATTAGGCTCACATAATGTTTATGTCATTTCATGGCAGTGTTTCTCTTGCTGTTCTATTGTGATGACATTTCTGGATGTGTTGCAGTGCGGATTCCTGAGAAGGGAGGGTTGCAGGCAGAGCTACACATCTGCTCACACAGCAAACATGTTTTTTGAGTTACACTTTAAAGTGTCCTTTGTATCATTCATTCTCTGTGCATTGTGAACGATCATATGATCCTTTGAGGTTATTTTGGTTTTAACCCCGTTCCTCATGTTTCTTTCTGGCGGATGGACAGGCCCGGAGTCAGGGCGTGTCTGAGGAGCTGCGCTGTCTTGGGCTGCTGAATGTGCTGGAGAAAGATCAGGAAGTGCCGGATGGTTTGCTCCAGCTCTTTGGTGAACCGTGCATCAGACTGGCTGAAGGAATTAGGACATATATATCCAAGGTAGATGAAATATGTGGGGTTCCTTACTGAGGATGGACAAAGAATTGTATTTGAATTATGATCACAATATTCCAATCATCTTTAGTAAGTACTTTCTTATGTGGATCAGGGAAACTCTATGCATGAGTGAGATGCCAATCCATCACTGGCCACCTTTCACTTGTTTATTTACACATGCCTGTTAAACCTGTAGCTGCACAGCAAATGCTTGTACGGTGGAAGAGAAAATAAATACACTGTATAGTGGTTATTCAGGAACTCACTGTCCTTTTATGTTGATAATAGCGCCCCCTTCTGGACAGTCATGTATAACTGGAGTACACTATCTGGACAAAAGTATTTGTTCAAACCTGTTAATTATTGAATTCAATCAGGCCTCCAGTGAAGGATAATCTTTATGCTTCAGCTTACCAAGACATCTTAGTGGTGGCTCAGAGGGCTAAGGCACTGCGTTACTGATCAGAAGATCGGCGGTTCGGTTCCCAGCTCAGCCAGGTTGCCATTGTTGGGCGCTTGGGCCCTTGAGCAAGGCCCTTAACCCTAACTCTAGGGGTGCTGTACTATGGCTGACCCTGCGCTCTGACCCCAGTTACCCTGGGATATGTGAAGACGGAATTTCACTGTGCTGTAATGTTTATGTGACAAAATAAAGGCTTTGCTTTATCTTGGACAATGCTATGCTTCCAACWTTGTGAGAACAGCTTGGTGAAGGCCCTTTTCTAGTCCAACATGACTCTGCCCCAGTGCCCAAAGTAAGGACTATAAAGGCATGGTTGGATGAGTTTGGTGTGGAAGAACTTGACTGGCCCTAACACAGATCCCTGACGTCAACCCCATCGGGCATCTTTGGGATTAATTGGAACAGAGATTGCAAGCCAGGCCTTCTCGTCCAACATCAGTGCCTGGCTCTACAGAATGAATAGTCATGCAGTCCCATAGAAACACTCCAAAATCTTGTGGACAGCCTTTCAAGAAAAGTGGAATCTGTTATAGCTGCCAAAGGGGGCCCGACTTTTGTCCATATAGTGTAGCTGCACACCTGCACTGTCTGATTCGATTTCCTCGTCTTGATCTTATGTGCTATTTTATAATTGGTGTTTAGTAATGCTACTTACTGTCCAAAGTGAAGGACATATACAATAGTGGTCAAAAGTATTCAGACAAAAGTGACACTATATATTTTTTTTGAATAACGACAATCGTATAAKAAAAATATATAATTAAAATTTTATGCAATGAAATTGCCATACTACAATCAGGATTTAGWACAAACTTCTTTATTCTTCAAAACTGGCTGTCCATGGAGTCATAAAGACGGCTTACAGTACTCGCTCAGTCCATGCTCGGTTGCTTGCTTCCTGAAGATCATGTCCAGAAATTTGYAGTTCACTTGGGAATTCCCTAGTTTTTCCATGTTTGTGCTGACGAGGATTCCCTGTCTTCAGGAAGTTAAAAACCACGMSACACATTTCTTCCATCTTTAACMAAACCAGCTGATTCTAATTAGCACAACTCTTCAACCAGATAGGCTTGAGTTAATTAGTGACATCACTTGTTTTGTGCAGACGGAGAGCTATAATAGATAGCATATGTTGTTTAAATACTTTCGGAGAGTGGCTGAGAGGGTATGTGTGTGTGTGTGTGTTTAACTGGCTTCTGGTATCTCTTGTGTTATGCTTATTCATCCATTAATTGTTATAAATTAAACAGTTAAAATCTCTCTCACTACAACATCAATAAAAAAAAAAAATCAGAAATGTAATATCACGCACTGATATGTGATATTTTTTATGATATGTGTGGACTGACTGAGTCATGACTCAATGCATATTTAAATATATGCCATTTGGCGGACATCCTGTATCTGATCATACATCTGAGCAGTCGAGGGCCCTGCTCAAGGGCCCAACAGGGGCAACTTTGTGGTGGAGGAGGAGTTCAAACCTGGGACTTTCTAGACCATAGTGCAATGGCTTAACCCAATGCCTGAGCTACGCCGGCACCATACACGACAGATCAAGCTTAAATTTTGGGGTAACCTAGTCTTAGAATCGAACTATTGTAGAGACCCTGGAACTGTGAGAGAGCAAGACTCTACCTCAGACTAGAACAATATTTATACAAAGATTTATATTTAAGTGCATGGCCTGTGCTTCGTTTACTCGGGTATCTAACAGTTTGGTTTGACTACACGTATTAACATTGTGCAGTCCCGTTTTTTCAGGGCATCAAAACATCAAGTAGAACGTCTTACTGTACATTCCACACTCTGTCCTTAGTAGTTCTCTTTCCAGTTTGTTTTGTATTTATTTCCCCCCTCTTCCCCTCTCCGGGCATGGCCTATAAGCTGAAAAACCTTTGTATATTTGATATGTGGCCATGAGGGAAAGTCGATCACTTGCGATGTCAACACTTCTTTGTACTGTTGGCAGGAATTTGCCTGCAGTCCTAGTGGCTTTTGTTTTCTCAGAAGCTCTGTGCCTGGTTCCGAGAGGATCAACGTGTCTTGAATGTTGTCACGAGGCACCGCCAAAGCCTCAGACTCCTGCTGAGCTCTATTGTCCTTGGACTGTGTTAGAATTTCCTGGATGCATCTCACTTTCCTCTCACACTTTACATTGTAGATTTTTTTCCGATGCACATTTGATCACCCTAGCTTTAAGGCGGTCAGCAGAAATGATGAMTTCACTGTTAACGTTTTGCGAATCTGAGCAGCTTTTCTGATTTCTCGCTTAGGTTACAGAAAACATCATCTCGCAGCACGTCTTTCAAGGTAAGGTTTTGAATTTGAAATCAATAAAACCTGCTGTGTAATGGTGGCATGGTGGCTTGGTGGTCAGCACTGTCGCCTTGGACCTCCATGGTCTGGGTTCGAGTCCAGCCGGGTCGTTCGCCCTGTGCTTGGTGGGTTTCCTCACACAAATCCAATTGGTGTTCCCAAATTGCCTGTAGTGTGTGAGTGAATGTTGATTGGAGGTCCTACCACGATCGTTAAAAAAAGGGAATAAATACAGTGGTCACCATTGGCCTCTACGGTCCCTAGTTGGACTACAGAGTTTCCTAGATGGATGGATGGATGGATATATACAGTATTGCTTTGCATTCTAGAACAGGCTTCCCATGCCACCTAATACAGATACACATATTAAACAAGTAACCAAATTCCAAATGTTCAAATTGCACCTGCTCTCCCTGCATTCCCCCCCCCACACCCGTCTTTTTTACAGGAAGACCAGCAGCTGAGCCCCGTCTGAAAGTCCACCCTGGTGGGAACCAGAGGCCCTCGGCTCACCTCACCCTCCGAGACAATGGATTACAAGGTGTGTACTGTACATGTGCATGCCAGAGAGAGCGAGGGTGGAACCTGTAATCTAACGTAAACTCAAATATTTCATTCTTTGTAAAACAATCCAGGAAGTATTTTAAACTCAGCGGTATATTTGAATGTACAGAACCCTACTGGGTGAAACCGGATGTGTTCTGTTTGAGTCTGTTCTTCCTCATGCTGCCTCAGCTCAGTTGGATTTTTATTCTTAGGGACCTGTTACGTAGACACTTTACATAATCTAAGCCTAACGATGAATGGATTAACACTGTGCTCTCCCGGTGTTTAGTATAAAAAACATACAATCGGTAATATTTGGAACCTTTTTCTCTAAGGAGCACTTTATTAAACGTTTATGAAAGGAATCTGTTGTATTCAAAGGACTGATTTCGTGTTTCTCTGTAAAATGATAAGCTGTAATTTATGTTGTCATATTAACCGGTTAAATCTTGTACAGCACTACATTGTTATGGATCCTTGACTTAGTACCTCCATGTTTGCATTCAGCTATTAAACTGGAGGCACAATCATCTCGAATTGCTTTGTATGCTTTAATGAGGATTTCCTGTCACTGGAATTAGGGTCGTTTCCGCGACCCGTTACAGCATAAAAATTCCTCTGTGCACAAAGCAAGGCCTATGAAGCCTGGGGCACCTTTGGGATGAATTGTGCGTCTGACCTCGTTAATGCTCTTGTGTATGAAAGGGTACAAATTTCCACAGGCATGCTTTAAAATCTAGTGGAAAGCCTTCCCAGGAAACAGCAAAATATGCACAGAGTTTGGGATCAAATGTCCAACAAGCACAAACTGTATGTAGGGTAAATCTGCTCATCATCTATACTGCTTTCTCCTGTACACAGGGTCACAGGGGGCCTGGATCGTATCCCGACTCAGGGATGCCAATCCACCACAGGGCACACACACACATACAGTACACTCACACCCTATGGGCAATCACAATACCCTAGGTTCTCAAATCATGATTATCAATCACATTATACATTTTTATTATACATATAAATCCCTGTTTTTTTGTCCCCCCCCCCCCAGGCCCGACATCGTTAACTCCTCAAAGAGAGCTCCACCAGTCCTGTCGTCACCCTGTACGTTCCTGGGGCAACCAGAGCTTCGGCACACACCTGCACAACATGACCGTGTCGAATGGGCAGCTGCGAATCCCTCAGACAGGACGCTACTACCTGTACGCTCAGGTCTACTTCCGGTACCTCACGCTGTCCAACGGGGATCACCAATCCAGCTCAGAGAGCCAGCAGGTGGTGCAGTGTGTATACAAGAAGACGGCCTACGCGCAGCCCATTCAACTGCTTAAGGGAGTGGGCACCAAATGCTGGTCCCCGGACAGAGAGAACGCCCTCCATTCCATCTACCAGGGAGGCATGTTCGAGCTGCGGGCAGGAGACGAGATCTTCGTCTCGGTGTCCTCTCCGACCGCAGTGCACGCGGAGGATTCGTCCAGTTACTTCGGAGCCTTCCGCTTTGACCTCTGAGCTGTGCTCACTGGGGGTCTGGTGCGTTCAATATGCAGACTGTGAGAAAAAGGAAAAGAGTGGGTGGAGTAAGGAAGGATCTGTGCAGCTTCCTGTTTACTCAGACATCAAATGATTCAACAGCAGCCTAATGGAGTGCAGACGGAGCATGCATGGATTAAAACCAGAAGGATGCTTCATATGGGGGTGGGATGGAGGAAAAGACAAAAGAAATTCGTCAAAAAACAAAAATGAACAAAAAGTTCAACTTTCTCATGCTCAGGAGTTCCCAAGTAGTCAAGGTTTGGGTTTTTTTCCCCCTTGGAAGTGTGCAGAGGGACTTTSAATGGGTGGTCTGGGGTTCGTGGGAACACAGCTGAGGAATTTCATGAATTTACCAGGAATTAGTCTGGACGAAGAGCAGCACAATGTATAGATATATACAAATGCACCGGTGCTGACAGCTGGTGTGACGCAGATCCAAACAGTCCAAGAAAAAAAAAAAAAAAAACTGAAATCACTGAAAAAAAAAAAAACAAATATAATTTTTTTCCCGATTTTTTGTTGTTGTTGTTGTGTTGCTGTAGTTTCACTTGCACTAGACCTACTAGTCTAATAATCAGGAAAGCGAATATCCTTTTAGCAATGTGACTTCCAACTCTGCAATGAGTCACGCCATTTGACTCTCAAGAAACTCAGAAGTTCAAATGAGGTTTCCAGTGAATCATTGAAGCGGTTATTTAAACGGAATCAATGAATTAACATATAAATGAATGAGTAATGCATGCCATTGCCGTCATCTGGGATAAACTGTCACATTAGGGTGACACATGGATTCTGTTTAACGTGTGCGTCTTAACCATCACACTCACTCACAACCATAAACAGATGTGTTCATGTGGTTTCTCTCACACACTGTCGAATCTCGCTCCTATCAATTACACTGGACAAAGGGCACGTCATAGCCAAGATCAGCTCCTAGTCGTAACTCCATCCTGAAGCCTCACTTGCCACTTTCTTCCTCCATGACCGCGTTCATTCAGCCTAAAACATTTTTTTAAATGAAGACGTATGAATGCTTGTTTACAGATTGACGAAGTGTATGGAGAAGCAAGGAGATTATATCATAAAATTATATTGAATGCTAAATTAATTCGAATAAATTCATCGGATTGTGCGGATTATTTTTGACTCACCCTCACATCACATAGATTGATGCAATTTGTTTTGTTAGGGCTCAACAAACTCGCTCTGTGCAAAATAAAGGCGTGCTTAGTTGCCACCAGATGTGGAAAATCCAGCTGTAGAAAAGTAATCTCTTCCCTATAACTTTGTGTTCATGGAAATATAAACGAGGCCAGATTTTAGCCTAGAGGGAAGATTTTTGAGGCTAGATTCATACAAGTGCATCCTCGAGCCATTCTTTCAACATTTTATCAGTCATTTCAAGAGGGATGCAAAATTTTATATTAAACTGAAGCCACAGGGATCAAAAATTATGAATCTACATTTTTATCTCCCCCAGCTGTGCTGCCACATGATTGGCTAATAAGATAACAGGTACTTCTCAATGACATTGAGCTTTGAATTGTAAATAGATTCCTTAAAAAAAATAAAAGACATTCCTACGTCCATGGTTGTGGTTTTTTGAATAATCTCAGACGCTCACATGTGCATCAGCCAGAGGATACAGGGCCACATGACGCATGGAGACACTCACTGTTTATGTCTGAATCACCATCAGAATTCATCTTTGCCTGAGTCTTTGTGAAGAGGTGCGTGAGAGCCCATGGGAACTATTCTAGGTCAAAACCCACACTAAATAGGCTGTGTCAGTGTAGATGTCTGTATTACACACATGGTCTTACTTTTAAGGAATAGCTGGCTTTACCTCATTACCCTCAGGACAGACAATTCTTTTACATTAATCAGAGAAAATATTTTCATTCTCACGGTATTCATTATATGAGGGGTGTTCAAGTCAAAATGGGACTTTTGATTGTACAGATCTTTTGCACATTATCTGTAGATTTTTAAGGCTCAGGTGATCCTCTCTCCTTTGCCTCCGAGCCACCTTGGCCAKGATTATTATTCACGGATGTTCGGCCTTCTTCAAGAATTCAAATGTTTTACCACGGTTAAAAGCGCCATTTCTTTATTCTGTTTGAAGCCTTCTGTACATGTTAGTCAGATTTACGCCTTTTCATCACAAGTCCTCGTCCCTCATACTTACTCATGGTGATACCAGCAGAAAAGTCATCATACACACAATTCCACATTAGTGTCCCTTATCCAGAGCGACTTACATTTTTATCTCATTATACATCTGAGCAGGTCAGATGGTCCCAGGTCGTGGGATTTGAACCTGGGCCCTTCCGAACCTTAACCACTGAGCTACCCCTGACATCAGCAGCTTGGGGATTAATGTAAACCCTGACTGGGCATTAGACCTCCTCCCGACTTTACGTACAAATCAGCCTGGACACAAAATAAACAAAAAAACACACACACACAAGCTCAAATCACAACTTGCCTTATGAGTGTTAATGAATAAATTACTGTGATAATGATACATTTATACTTTAGAATAATACATAAACCTTCATAATAAACACATGAATCAGATCATTAAACAAGTACAAACTGATTAARGACATTACATTTTACAATTTTAAGACCTGACAAACACATAATGGTCTTCCCAAATGGAGTGCTCGGCAAAGAAGCTGCCATGTGACATATCCCAATCTGCAGACACACTAATCTGAGGACCACAGTAAGTGAAAAGGGATGGGATGATGTATGACCCTGGTACACAGGGACAGCTGCGATTAAAGGGGCAGATCCAACATGTTTCCATATACAAGTCAAACATTTCAACCTGATAATAAAATCAGGAGCTGTGGATACAATACCAGTATTAACTTTAGCCCTTGGTGGATTTATGAACAGCTTACAAGCAAATATGTATGAATGCGTATTTGGAGGACGATGTAAACAATGAGACAGTTGGCTGACCGAGAGCAGTGTCCGGTGAAAAACCTGGCAGCCATCAAAAACACGTCAAGAAAATCCTCACTCATACACTCACGTGCCTACACCTTCATTTGCTCCATTTAACTAAATAATATTATATACACTGCTTTGGATAAGGTGTGTAGCCTTTAAAATAGTTTTATCTTAAACACTGAGATTAGGGTTGTGGTTAAAATATGGTTAAAGTCTTCAACCATGCATACATCATATCCTGAGAAATATAGTGTATTATTATTATTACTGTTTTTTTTTTTTTACAAGTAGATAGGCCACTGCTACAAATTATCATATGCTTTCTAAACACATGAAGAAGAAAATATATAAAGAAAAGGAAAAGTATATTGTTGATGCATGACCACTAGGCTGTGCTAATTAACAAATATTGCAAAAAAAAAAAAAAGGGACAGCAAGTTCTAATGAGATTTGCAGCTTTGGGGTGAGGGGGTTAGGGAATCATATGAAATACAACAGTGGTCTAGCTGCGGTGCAGAACAGTCAGTCATGCCCATCTGTAAATCCATGAAAGAGCACAAGCCAATTAAATCTAACAAGTGGAATGCTCAGCTGCCTCGCCGATTCGTTAGGGCTGAAAGCAGAAAAGAGTTTGAATGCTTGAATGTGCAAACCCCAAAGGACTTGCCTTTTAAGGGGGTGAAAAGTGCCCTAAAATCATATTATTCACATATTTCACGATGCTGTAAACCTGTTACTGTTCAAATGCAATAAACAATTAACAACCTGATGAAAAGGTTAAAGTTGCAGCTATGTAAAGATGTCAAACACAATGGAAGAGAGAACATGAACATTTGTGCAAACCCAAAACAAACACAGACATCCACTTGTGGTTACCTGATACTCAATTTTAGCTCATTTCTTCAAAATACTAAGATGAGATTAGTCATTAATTGCTTGTAGTGTATCTTCAAACACATCTCTGTTAACTGTATTCAAACACAGGATGAATACAGAATCAAAGATGTAGCTCACAACACAATTTTCCTTATTTCGTAGGAATTCTAGCTACATCAAGACATTTCTATGATTGGGATTGTGCATGCATATCCTCTCAATTACTGMTCCACTCTTTACCTTCAAGATGAACTGATAAAGTCATGATATGTTATGACATACTGGCTACTTGCAAATTGTAAACCAGGACTTGGTGTCATAATCTGGCCGAGTTTGATGATTAAGCTGTAGTGCATGGAGTGTCCAACTTGGCACTAAAAACAGCCGTCACAGTGTGAGCTCACTCTTGAAACCAGCACTGATGTCTGTAGTGCAAATCAAACAGTTTTTTTTTTTTTTTTTGGTGGGGAGAGGAAGTAAGATTATAAACACCGGCTTTCAGTTGAAGAGGATGGAGTCTGGGTCACGGTTGGCTATTGAAGCCATGTGCTTTAAAATGTCCTTCTTAGTGATGATGCCCAGTAAGCGTCTGTAAGTGAAGAAAGAAATGAAGATATTATGTACTGTTCATGTCAGATTTTCCTGACCTTTTATAAATATGACATGGACAAAATGTATACATTTATCTAGAAATCTACATCTAAACTGATCTAAATTATAAAAATGCGTATTTTCTATTTCTTCTGGATTCAGTGTCTATGGTATATGTGTCTTTGGTCAAAAGACACATATTTGATTTGCTCGTTGCTTACCCGTTATGAGTGACGAGACACTGGCGCAGCCCGAGTTTGCGAAAGATGTCCACTACAATGTCCATGGCTGTGTGATCGGTAACTGTGAAGGGGCTGAGGTCCATGATGCCACGTAGTTTCAGGGGAGGGGGGAGGTCAGGGGGCTGGGGCGGAGTGTACTCGGTAAAGAAAATCCGTGACGTGCTCACCACACCCTCCTGCCGTTGCCGTGCGTTTTCTGAAGAGAAAGAGGAGAAAAAGCATAAATCAATACATTACAAATTTGCAACTTAATTAATTTCCATTAATTTCTTCAAATTAATTTCCATTACTTATGATGCTGTGAAACTCACATTATCAGGTTCTGTAAATTCCTTGAACTAATTGGTTTTATCTATAAACTTAGTTGATAACAGGATAATCAGTGTGCGGTACTATTGTGCGGAAAAAACCTTTTTAAAAACGGAATTTAAACAATATTTAAATATAATTCAGTATCGTAACTTGAATATTGTACCTAATACAATACACAAAATGGCTCGACAAGGTGCAACAACAAGGGGAAAGAGAAATCTTCAGGGTCTTTATACACACACCATACACACAGATGAAGCTTACACACTCACGCACCGATGGAAATGACAAGATCCCGGCGCAGCACAAAGCCCACCAGCCTCTGTGACTCCTGCGAGACCACGACAGGAAAGCCGCTGTACGACGTATCAGCGATTAGAGTCTCAACCTCCTCGACGCTCATGCCATCCTGCGTAATGACCGAGAGAGGGGGGTCACTGCGACGAGGTCGCATGACGTCCATGGCCAGGGTTTTGTGACTGAACTCCTCTTTGGCCTCTAAGAACGGGTAGCCGTTCAGACGGATATGGGCCTCATATATGCCCTCGCGGCCCAGTGCGTCTGCCACCCACTTACTGGTCATGGCGGCAGCCATCAGGGGCACAATGTACTCCAAACCTCCAGTCAGCTCAAACATAATGACCACCAGGGAAACCGTCATCCGAGTTACACCACCTGCAGAGTTAGAGGTTCAAATCTGTTGATGTTTTTTCATGCATGTTCCACATATCTGCCTCATTTCAAAATATTTCATGAACAAAGCTATTTTCATGAATACTTTAATACTGAAAAATGTAGGCAATTGTAGAGGTCAGTCAATCATAATCTCTTACCCAAGCAGGCAGCGGCTCCCACCATCGCATAAAGGCCTGGTGTGATGCAGTCTGCCCCAGGTGAGCACCAGCCCTTAAAGATAACCCAGTCATGGTGGTAGTATGCCAGCTGCTCCATGCCCACACCCAGCAGCCTTCCGGCAATCGCCCCCACAGCCATGCTGGGGATAAACAGACCAGAGGGAACCTGTGTGGAGGAAAATCACAGCTCAGATTAAAACATGAATTACTGTATGACTAATGACACTAGGGCCAAACTGCACACAATCCATGCCACAGTTACAAAACAATCAACCCAACAAATTCCAACAGAATAAATAACAAATCAAAGTCAAATAAGACTTAAGTACATGCATCATCATCTACAGAGTATATTCAAGCTGAACATTATGGGTCCTCGATTAAAAGCATGCTTCTCTCCCCTGACAAGACGTCAATACTGCACTGAATCTCGGGCTGCACAATTTGATTAAAAAAYAAACAAACAAAAAAACAATCACATTTCAATTACTTTGACACAAAATATGATTGTGATATCCAACTATTAAATGTATTATCTTGTATCCAAATGTATTTATTAAGGCTAACAGCAAACAATTGCTTTAAAAGGATGTCTGCTAATATTTATCACTTCAAAAGTGAAAGAAAAACAACAACAACAACAAAAACTTTTTTTTTGACACACACTACATAGAAAAACAGACCGTCAATATAATGTATATTACCTGTAATACATACACTGCAGCCTTTTTAAGCCTGATTAAATAATTGCACAGGTTTATATGGTTTTTTTTATGTGATTAATTGTGCAGCACTAACTGAAACATTAACATTTTTTCAGATTTTTAAAAGAGGAACTCATTTTAATAGCCTTTTTTATATAAACATCAAGATGGATTGCAATTCAATTAAATAAGCACTTAAAGACAAACTCCTGTGGGGAGCATCGACTGGTGTCACATGCTGTCAAATTCCATCTACATCACAGGCAATGTGTATTTATTTGCTAGTTTATAAATATACAAGCTAGAGACTTGTTTTACTCATTTTTCGCAGCTTATACACTTGAGCGACAAAATGAGGACACCTATTAACCGAGTTTGTGCCCTGAACACAACATTACAGCAATGCCTGCCAGTTTTTCCCCCCTATTCCAGGAGGCTGCTTTCTCTATTAATGAAATTGAAAGTCGGGAAAGGGTCTTGCACTTCAGCTGCAAAAAGAAGTCAACCTAATTAAGATTATAATTATGAAAAACGATTAATGTGGATTTAAAAGTTTGACATGCAAGGAATTCTTATCTCATTATTAACATGTGCACCATTTTAAAATAAAGACTTATTTAACTTAGGTAAAATAGTTAGGACTTAGGTAGGACATACAGTAGGTAACAAGAAGCGATTCAGAGATCTCAAATGGGACAAGGGAAAAGAAACTGGCTAATGTTTTACACTGCATTCATTTGCACTCAAATTCACAACCATTAAATAAACACACTGACAGAAAACAAGTGCAAGCCATGCTGTCTTTCACGCACAACTGCAACACCTCAGGGAAAACTGCCTATCTCAGTCAAACACTTAATGGTGGCATGGTGGGTCAGTTTCACTCAAAAAAAAAGTGCAAGCATGGTACAATGGAGAATGTGCAAATGGGGTGAATTGGTGATGCATGAACATTAAAAACAATTGACCGAATCTGACCCGTCAGAAGTTGTGCATTATTTTTGTATAACAGCACAGCTAAGAAAACAGTTATTTAAATGGAAAATGAAAAAACAAAAGACAAATTTAAATGCTTTATACCAGTCACAGAATGAACATAAGCTGTGCTTTTTTTTTGACCGACAAAGGGAGAAAGAGAAAAAATGTGAGAGAGAGACTAGTGAGAAAGATATCCATCATTATACCTTTGAAACATTTAAATAATAAATTAAACCATTAAAATAAATTAAGCTTTGTAATCATTGGCACATTACGTTGTACTTAGAGCTTGATACTGAAGCAATAGAAATATCACAAGTTAATTAAGCAAGTTTAGAATAGTTTGCTTGTTATGATTAATGATGATGAACTTAATGATGATGAATTTATTTGTTATGTCCTTTGCCATTTACAGACACGTTTAATTAATGTAATTAACTCTTGTAGTTCACATCAATAATAAACTATGAGAAAACTTCATTTTTGCCTCTGTACATTGCACATAGTAGGTTTCATTTCTTTTGTGAATAAAGGTAATGTGATTATTTACTAGGGATGGGAATCACCAGTCACCACCCAATACGACATTATTGATAATATGATAGGTGCTGATTCAATTAAGATTGGGATTCTGCAAGTATCTTGATTTTATAAATATTCCAATTCGATATTACATTTCCCCTGATTTTACACATTTACAGTAAACCTAAAATGTTTAACGGTCAATCAAAATGTAGAGTGTTCATTACCTTCTTAAAACTTAAAAACCACGTGCAGCATTTAAACAATATAAACTACTGTAACTTCAAATACAAGTGCTTAACATATAACTTAAAGTTCAATTTAGCAAAAAACCTTTTTGTACTGAGCAGCATGTACCCCTGTTATGTCTAATTCGCTCACATATTTTGGATAAAAAGGTTGATTGGAGACATTTAACACACATGACTCTTGATAATATAATGCCAGAAAAATGCGTTTGTTTCTCTACTTGGAAGCTTCTGCGCTCTGTACAAAATCTGTTATATTTGAGGCTGATTGTACGATCACCAATCATGGCCAAAGAAACTGAAAAACAGGCAAATTGGGACCTTGGCTGCTTAACTAATGCATCTGTTATAAATGTAAAAATAGTTTTAACAAATTTAAGATTTTAGAGTCAGTGCGGATACAGTGAAACCAGGTGGACATTAATTGAGCATCGTACTGACCATTTCCTCAGATCTCTTTTTGATTTCTAACAAACTGAAGGTTTGTAAGTGTGCACAGACACACCAACGCACAAGTATAAATGCTCAGGACGCTGCGGGCCACTTACGTAGGTTTCACCCTAGCCTCCATGTAGACTTGATGCAGAAGCATAAATTAGGCTTTAGATGTCAGCAGTTTTGAAACAAGTTATTTTTTAAGGCAACATCATTTGCTATCAGTTGCAGTTTCTCACAGCGGGGGTAGAAACCAGATTTAAGATAACCACCATTTTCTCAGATTCCACTGCAAGACTTTTTGTCCACGAAAAATGTTCTTGCTTACAACATGGGAAAGAAAAGTTGTGTGCCACTAATTACATCAGCCAACATTTTATAACTTGTGCTTGTAGTCTAAAATTACAAAAAGCGATATAATAGMGTTCAAAAGGTTTTGCTCAATTTGTTGGATTTGGTCTTTAAACAAATGACTCATTACTCTTTTGATACTACTGTATGTGCGATAAACTGACCTTCATGCCAAAGGTAACCACAGTGATGAGCATCTTGAAGATGAGCGCCAATGCCAGTTGCCACATGGCCGTGAAAACGTCGTGGCTAGCGGGTCGGTCGGGCAGGGTGTTGCTGTTGCTCTTTACATCGGTTGCGTTTCCGTAGTTGCACAACTGGGAGGAGTCAAGCAGGCCGCAGTCATTGAACAACTCTGAAATGAGCTCGCTGGTGCTCATGCGCGTGTAGCTATTGGGGAAAGCTAGCACAGCTGTGAGCGCTGTCACCACCAGCACCTCCAAGACTGGGTAGTGACCCTGGCGTGTCGTTTTGCGCCGCCGACACCAGGCGATGTTCGCCCGGATGAAAAAGGCGCCCCAGATGCCACCGAAGATGCCCAGTAACACAAAGGGCACCAGTTCAACTAGATGCCATGGGGAGTGAAACTCCACGTAGAACAGCACCAGCCGGCTGTTTCCAAACGGGTTGATGGAGCGCAGCGTGAAGGCTGCCACGAGGGCGGCGAAGAAAGAGCGCCACAGAGTCTTTAAAGGGAAGTAATAACTCACCTGCAGAAGAGAAAAGTTCAAAGAGAACTGCTTGATGGACTTAGTGCTCTGATTGACTRTAAAAGTGATAAGCTGCATATTCTGTCAGAGGTAACAAAACCATCACAAACACAACTGCATAGAAGTAAAGAGTCAGCAAAAGGGACTAAACTATAGGGCAGTTACCTCCTCTAGACTGAAGAGAACTCCTCCTATAGGAGCACCAAACGCCACCGAAACACCGACTGCAGCAGCAGCAGAGAGTACCTGATGTATTAACACACGCCAATAAGAGAACTCTTACAACTGACCAATCAACAAAGATTAGACAGAAAAATTAACTGAAACTTTTTTTTATTTCACACTCACCTCTCGCCTTTTGGCCTCATTCTTTCGATACTTGGTAAAAAGATGGCACAGTATATTTGCACAGCAACAGGCTACATGGACCAGTGGGCCCTCTTTGCCTAGACTTAGACCCGATGACACAGCCAGCACCAGAGTGACTGTTTTAATCATCAGTGTCCACTTTCCCAAATAACCGCGAATGATGAACCCACTGAGGATAGTCTTAATCTAAGTAAGAGAAAATCATTTGTCAGAAAATGACAGATCTAGATCCTGAATGACAACAGATTTCATCTGGATAACATTAGGTTATAAACAAATAATAAAAATGTTTAAAGAAAAATAAAAGGAAAAAATAAAAAAACAGTGTAACACACACGGAGGACAGCGATATCCGCTCCTTCTGCTTTCGTGATCTCACAGACGTCCCTGATTGGCTGTACTGCCATGATTAATGTGGGAGCACTAAGTACCTCTCATCCCTTCCCTCTGAGAGAGCTCGGCCAATAAGTTCTCTTTGGGCCTCCGGCTGCGAGAGGAATCGAACTTGCGATCTCCGGATAATAGGGTGAGCACTTTACCACTGCGCCACTTGGAGGGCCAACATTTCTGACTTCTTTTTCAAAAATGCAATGCTACCAGATGAACCAATCACCTGCATTTTTACATTTAACCTACACCTCCATTTTTTTATTTAATTGAGCATCATACTGACCATTAACTCAGATGTCTTTTTGATTTCTAACAAACTTAGCTTTCTAAGTGTGCACAGATACATCTATGCACAAGTATAAATGCTCAGAACGCTGYGGGCCACTTGTGTAGACTACACCATAGGCTCCATGTAGACTTGATGCAGAAGCATAAATTAGGCTTTGGATGTCAGCAGTTTTGAAACAAGTTATGTTTTAAGGCAACATCATTTGCCATCAGCTGCAGTTTCTCACAGTGAGGGTAGAAACCAGATTTAAGATCACCATAATTTGCTCAGATTTCACTGCAAGACTTTTGTCCCCAAAAAAATGGGTTAGAACATTAGGTTAGAAACAAATAGTAAAAATGTTTAAAGAAAAATAGAAGAAAAAAAAAAAAACCTCAATCTTGTACCTCAGGGATACCAGAGCCACAGGCATAAGGGGCAAAGGCTCTAACCAGAGCCACTGCGAGGAAGGCGAAAAGCAGAGCCCAGCAAACATACATCAGATAACTAATGATGTAAGCAAAAGGTCCTTCGTTGGAGCCAATCATTAGCTCAGCCCAGCTCTTCCACTGAGGACACTTGTCTCTCTCCTGGAACGTGGCCTCGTTGGAGTTCCAGCAGCAGTGTTCATGGTTGAACCAGAAGTCATTGAGACATACTCCTTCCTTCAAGTCAGTCATCCAGTGAGCGGAGATGTCGATCCCACCAGCCAGAGCACCTTTACAACAATTAAAAAAATAAACCATGTTTATGTTATCGATAACATATACTGTAACATAATTATTATAACATTGATCTAATTCATTCATTCATCTTCTATACTGCTTAGTCTAATCCTCGTGTCTTTGGATTGTGGAGGGAAACCGGAGAACATGCAAACTCCATGCACAAAGACTCAAGGTGGGAATCGAACCCTCAACCCTGGAGGTGCGAGGCTGCAGTATAAACCATTAAGCAGCTTTCATTTTAATTTAATATAATACACAATTATAATTATTAAAAAGTTTTTAAAAAATGTGAGACTTGAACTAAAATGAGTTTCAGTTAAAATCAAACCATTTAAATTTCATTTAAGTCATTTAAAATTATAAAACAATACTGGATGAGTATTACTAACGAATTATATCAAGGTTTCAGTATCTGTATTAATATTAGAGAAAAAAATATTGTGCCAGATTATTTTTAAGTTATTCATTTAAAACAACTAAGTTTTATAACACATTCATTAAACTTTATAACTGAAGATTGATTACTAATGGAGAATTTATTTTCTTTTACAAAAACCACTGAATTTACAAAATGTATCGAGTTAATTATTTCTGAATAAATTTCTTCATATTAAGTTTGATAAACAAGGCCCAATATTTTGGAATTTGAGAGCCTACTACCAGTTTATATATTGATTACTAACCTGACATCAGTCCAACCAACAACATGAGGAGCCAACCCGAGAAGGCATCATTGATGCTCTTCATGAAATCCCATGTAGACTCTTTGCTCTTACTGGCAATCTGCAAAATAGTCATGTACAATCACTGCCTGCAATTCAGGTTAGTAGATTATTAGTGTAGCCCCACCACTGTCTAAAGAGCTTAGGATTTTCATTTTAACTCCATACAAGTCCACCTACTGCTAAATGATCTTGTTATTAAACAAATCACAACATATAATCAGGTGCTACTGCATACATAGATTGTAAGGGAAAAACCCCACAGACTGAACTGTATGTTCCTGGAATAACTACTTGTAGTGCAGTAAACACAACCTCTCTGTGACGATCCCGGTCCTTGGACTTCTCTCGCACCCAGTCAATAGTGTTGAAGTCTTCATAAGTGCCCACCCCAGGTACAGGCTCATCTAGAAGATCCATCAACTTAGGAACCCCATTAAGTCCATCTCCAGCTCCACCTGGACCTTCACAAAGAGGATACAGATGAAAATGTTTAACTTACACCAAAACTATTAATATTTTATGGAGACTCTAAAGGGAAAAATCTGAAATCTGTATTATTATTATAGGAGAAATTATAGGGATACGGGTTTGTAAAGTGTCTTAACAGCATTTTTCTAATCGCTGGCTGCTACAGGTTCCTGCTGCTCTTAAACAAAAACATTAATTCCTCAGGGGGCAGCGTAAATTCTGATTGTTTTTACCTGTCACGAGATATCATTAACATTTTTTTATGATGTGATGCAACCAAATTGACTATTTTCTATGACAAAATGCAGCTTGTGCAAACCCAACTGACATGAAGCCTTTCCTCGTCAGAACCGTTACTATGTGTTACGAAGCAATCACAGTATTCCCCTCAAAGCTAAGTATTTGCAGAGTATCAACAGTGTGGATAGAAGTGTGTGGACATGCATTGTCATGCAAAATCACAACGCTCTTCCATAGCAGTCCTCTGCGTTTAATCCAAAATCTCACTGTAAGGAGCACTATTGAAACTTTTTTTATATTGTTCCGAAATTTGGCCTTGATGATACCAGATACCAGGCTTGTAGTAATGAATCCATGTATCGTTACCAGCAAAGTATTGTTCCAAATTTTGTTCACAGATTTACAAAATGCCTTTTTTTTTGATAAGACATATAACCGGATTACATAACCAGATGTGTACATTTTCAAATTGTTTACTCATTCTTGTACAAACCTATGAAATGCAAACCTTCTGAATCATGGCCAGAACTACTGTGTGCATGCTGATGCAACAGAAAATGAATCAACACCTGAGCAATTACAATAATTAATTTAACAGCAATTAAACTATTGGGTTTCAATGCATCATAACAATTAAACGCTTGATCGATTTGATTGATGGATCAAATGCACAAACTATTTCACATTGTCCGTATGAGAGACATCTACCTGACCCATAGTCCCGGTCTAAAGGAGGCACATCGTCAGTACTGGAGAAGTCCACTGTGGCCCCAGTAATTTCCATGAGATCTTCGTCACTGCTGGTGCCTGTGTGCATGTCAGGGAAGCTCTCAGCATAGCCAGAGTTCTCCATCCTCACCTCACACTGGCAGGCGGAGCAGACAGTCCTGTGATCACACAATGTAGACTGATTTAATAAAATCCTACAGAAGAAGTGTTGAACTATAGTGAGTGCTGCCTCATTCTACCTTTTAGTCTAATCAGTGAAATCTAAAACCACAATCATAAGAATAAATCAACAGCACTGAAAGAGTAGAATGGATAATTGTATTAACAAGGAAGTTACAACCATTACAAGCCAGTTTGATCTGCAATACTGAAAACCTTAAACACATGTCATTAGGAAAACGGCAATGACCAAACAAATCCCCTAAGCGCACACACATTTATGACGCAACAGCTAATCAGCACAAATCAGACTCTCGCTAAAGCTTGACAGCAAACAAAATTCTTTACCATTTTGTTTCCTAAATAATGAAGCAACATTGAACAAAACTGATTTAAATTGACTAAACAATGAAAGTTTTCCTTATCCGCTGGGCTGAGTTAATGAAATAAAACACATTAGCTTCTAGCTGAGTTCTAAATAAAAACAGAGAGAGAGATAAACACTGACAGCTAATGCTACGTTTTAAAATAACGTTAGCAAACCACAGAGCAATTTGCAATCGTGAAAAGTACATACGCGACCCATAAAAAAATTCATACCTCTTAGTTCAGCACTTCCTGGAGATTTTTTAACCAGGTTTATAACTCGTTACATATTTACTTCAGGAAAATGCGCATAGTTGTCCGGTTGGTTAAACATTATCTTCTTACTAGCTGGCTAGTTTCACTCAGYCAGCTTGACTTGCATTTCCATAACAGACCGGACTAGTCGAGTGTCGATAGCCGTGTACAGTGACTCGGTATTCGATTAACAGAAGACTGTTAGGTATTTTTCCCCTGTTTTCTTTTTGCAGAAAGGTTGACACACACAAATGAGAGATTTTTACGAAGGTGTTTTTCCATTCATTCATTCATTCATTGGTTGGCCCACATCCTCCATGCCATCCTGTCGTCGACCACTTCCTTGAGGAGGGAGGGGGTGGTCTTGGGCCTTACCACAGGAGACTTGGAGCATTGGTCATCCTATTCCCAATCTTACTTGGGCACTTGGGGCATCCTATCCTATCCCTGGATGGGATGCCAATCCATTCCAGGGTACACATTCAGACACTCATTCGCACWCTACAGACAATTTGGAAGTGCCAAATAGCCTATTCTGCATGAACCGGTGTACCCACCTAGCACAGGGAGAACATGTAAACTCCACGCACACAGACCTGAGGTGATAATCAAACCCAATCACTTGAGATGCAAGGTGATAGTGCTAATCACTAAAACACCATGCCTCCTGAGGTGGCATTCTCATGGTATCTCTTTGTATCAAGCCAGCATGCTTTTTGGTTGCTCCTTGAACATGTTCCGCTGACCATTCCCAGCATTAGCACGGAGGTCAACTGCGGTTATGCTAAACCACAAGCCACGGGCACATTAATGAGGTAATTTGTAGTGTATAGCCTTCTGGGATAGGCTCCAGGCAGTTCCCTGACCAGCCTCTTTATTTTCCCTCTCTTTTAAAGTCAAAGTTAATGTGCAGCTCATCACCAAGAAACATGGAAGCACAAAGTCATTTGTCCTGAAAACGTACTGACTGACTCTTACTTAGCGATGGTATTGAAGACTCCTTGCATAAAGGTTAAGAAATCTCCTTGCAGAAAGATTCACCTTATCAACAATTATACATTTATTTTTGAATACTGCACATGTCAGTGCATTTAACGGAGCCATGATCGGACTGCCTGCTTCACATCTGAAACTCTGGCGTTCCAGGAACTTCTTTAATGCCCAAACATGTGGAAATAGTTTGGCGCCAGGTCAGGACTGGGTGGGGATGTGACAATAACACCCAGCCAAATTTCTTTAAGGTACAACTGGTGTTTTTAAATGATTGTGGCTGGTGGGTCTCTTCCACAAATTGTCAATGTTAACATTAGTTAACGTTCAGTTGAGAGTGCATATCTCCATATTGTAGCAATGAGTTAATAAAAAAAACAGACAATATTATTACTACTTTTAAAATGTTTCTAATAAGTGACGCAATTTGTAGTTGTAACTGTAAGTSCAACACAAAACTAAGAATTAGAATGCAAAACGTTATATTTGGTTACAAAGCTACTTGCATGGATGTGACTGATTTTTTTTCTGATACTGTTACCTCTGTACAGTCCTGAGTACCAGCGTGATAGGCAGGATTCTAACTGGTTCTTTAATCTGGGCCAAAGTCCGCAGAGCACATGTGCACGCACACACACACACACACACACACACACACACACACACACACACACTAGATAGTAATCTGAACAAAAAAAGCAACCATGCACACACACACACATACAAACACATACACACACACATGCACGTACCACGCACAGACTGTGCACATAAACATAAGTATTTTGAAGGGTCAGTCAAGTGGTGTGAGCACTAAGGCGTTGAACAGTGCTGTTATTTGGCACAGGTGAAAACAATGAACTTTTAATGGCTCAAAGCTTCCATCTGGAGAATTCAGTTTCTGGTTATTTTGCTCTGATGTAAAGGAACAGTATGAATTAAGAAGTGAAAATTTCCYATTCACTGTCATCCCTTGTCACTCACCTTTGTATTTTATATCATTAGACTACATTGCRTTTACAGCAAGAGAAATGTAAGCTTTCAAGCCTCTGATGATGCACTCAAATAAAATAGTGCATGTGTTTCTATGAAAGATAGCAGTTAGTGTAGCAAGATGTCACATTTTTTATGGTCCATAATCAATAAACGTTGTGGAATTTATTGTGGATAAGGTTATATACAGCTTTCAGCTTTTCATGCCAATAAATGTCAGAGCATTTGCAGATAGCAAACACGGCCAACAAATGTCAGTGCACAGCAATTATATGATGTAATCATGTCATCATGGACCTGAATCGCAAAGCAATGTTTCCAAAATTTTGGGTAGTGAAGAACTGACAGCAAAGGCAAGTCCTCCACAKGGATATTCGAAAAACCAGACAGACTACAAGGCATATCTTTGGACTGTGGCGGAAACCAGAGTACCTGGAAGAAACCCACCAAGCATCGGTAAAACATGAAACGGTCACGAACCAACACCGGAGTCAATAATCGACTTCATCAATGCACTGTCTTGGTTGGTGTTTGGGCTTGAATTATGTTAGATGTATAAAAATTTGATATTGTATGTCATATATTATGTTAAGATAAAATAACTATTTGGCGGAGGGGGGTTGACAACACACACACACACGCACACACGCGCACACACACGCACACACGCACACACCAGTAGATACTTATCTGACTTTTTGCATATCTTTGAAGCCAATGCATGAGCAACTAAGCCAGATAAACAAGAAAACCACTCATGAACAGGAAGAAAGAGAAAGAAAATATTATGCAAAATAAGATATAAATAGTGCAAAACCAGAATAGTGGGACAAATTGTGTACAAATTGTGCCTAAGCTGTAATACATGACTACCATGTGTTGCAAAATATAGTTGTGCTACTATTATTTGACACATAGACCTTATATTATTACTATTATTATTATTATTATTATTATTATTCAAATTTATGAAAAACATTATTAGTCTTTTCCCCAGGTATGAAGTTGGGGTAATGAAAGAGTGGCACTGGAGCAGATTTAACAGCTGTGCACAAAGGACCATCAGCTGCAGCCTTAACTGTCTGAGCCACTACAGCGTCTACATTTACTTTAACAACATTTTCAATTATTCAATTTTATATTCTGCTCTTCACTTTATAGTCATAACTAATCAAAAATAGAAATGAAACARTAGAAAAAGAAAGCTCTCTAAATATTGAATGATCGTTTTGCTAATATAGATTGTCATGTACAGTACATGATACAAACAGAGGAAGAGGGATTTAGAGAGAGRCAAAAGGTAAGAGGTAAGTAGGTAAAAGGGTACGGAGCAGACCACTGCTCTTTGTGTGATGTGTAGAAAAACCTTATCGGCTATTTAAAGAACAATGTTTTGAAATGGTTGACCCTAGTGTGACTAGGTTGACCTGGAATTGACCAATCGCTACATCATCACTGTTTCATCTGAACTGGATGACATGGTACTGCAGTCCTAATACATCATTTTTGTTTTGTTTTTTATTTTACTTTGTGTACTGTTTTCTGCTCTTTATAGTATAAATTTTTTTAATGGTATTATTTATGTTCATAATAATGATAATAATAATAATAATAATAATAATAATAATAATCATCATCATCATCATAATATCAACAACAACAATAATAATAATAATAATAATCATCATCATCAATTAATTAATTAATTAATTAATTAATTAATTAAAGAGAATACAAGGTGCATGTAAAATATGTGTTCCATAACTTTTTTTAAATGAACCAACAAACAAACTTATTCCCTCATCATTTATACCGCTTTATCCTGTATACAGGGCCTGAAGCCCATCCCAGGAGACTTAAGGCCCGAGGTGGGCTACACCCTGGACAGGGAACCAATCCATCGCAGGGCACACACATACACAATACAGGCAATTAATAGGAACACCAGTTAGCCTAATTTGCGTGTCTTTAGACTATGGGAGGAAACCAGAGTACCTGGATGAAACTCCATGCACATAGAGGCAGGAATTGAACCCAGCCCCTGGWGCAGTGCTAACCACTAAGCCACAGTGCCGCCCCAACAAACAAACCCAGGACAAAAACAACACAGAAACAACAAAACCACTAAAAAGATTTAAAAACTACGTCTCTCCCAAGTCACGCTCCCAAATCACCCACCAACCTACAAAACAGCAAAATAATATTCTAGGTAAAATAAATAAATAAATAAAAGAAACAAAAATAAATAAGAATAAAAAAAATAGCATATCTTATTTAAAAATAACTAGGTAGAAAATGTACAAGACCATAATAATGTCAGCCACTTTGAACATCTAAGATAATGACTGAGCATATGAAAGCAAAAAGCCCATCTTTATGAAATTAAGCTTCAGAGCTCTTCAGGATAAATAAAAACAAATTAGGAAAGACATGCGGCCTTTCAACCATGCCGACAAATGAGGTGGAGGAACCTCATTGGGTATTTCAAAATAGGCAGAAGTGGGTAAGACTTTGGACATTATATAAAAGAATTAAGACCCAAAGCATGGGCCAGCTGAAGAACATATGAGTACGTTTAGCAGGTGAAAGTTGACATCTGTTGTAGACATCATAATTGTCTAATATAGATTTTGAATAATGTAATCTATAAAACACCTTAAACTGAGGTGTAAAAGGTGTAAAACACCTTAAACGTAAGGAGGTGAAACAGAGCTTACACTTTCAAGCACTCATCCGAGATATTAATATTATTATGTTATTTTTTAATAGCATATCTGCTTTACAGCATCTTTTTTTTTTTTTTTTTT
>QMIH01000166.1:256235-303677 GCA_003987875.1 Clarias batrachus
CTTTTTGTCACTGTACTCTGACTGGCAAATGCTTTGCTTAATTTGTGATGTGAGCTTGCTAATGAGTGCTTGTACAAAAAAAGGGGGGAAAAATGGATCAGATAAAACTAAACCTTGGGAAATGTGTTAATTGTTATGTTAATTTTATGATGCATTATTAAGCATGTCTTAGCAAAAGAGAAAAAGAGAGACTGATTAGGGAATGCATGTTATAACTTTAACAGTAAGAGTAACTATGATTATGACTTAATCCACTGCATTAAGGACAACCTTACTGTATACTGTATCAATAAAATGAACTTGTCATTTTTTGTTAATACCAAATTATYATTGTTGAGCAATCTTAGTATTAAATGATACATAAGACACTTTGACATTCTGTTATCGAAAAAAAAAAATATATATCACCTTTAGCGTGTTCCCAGATCACATCAATAACATAGTGTTGATTATTTTCCTAGAACAGTACACTAGGTTGTGGTTTATTTCTTGCTTGTTACTTATGTCCTCAAATCTTAAGTACTATATATTTCAATTTTGTTCCATACAGTTGAAAAAAACAACAACCGTGAATAGAAACACAAGAAAGTTCAACACTAGTTGGGAGTGGTGCAAACTGACAGAGTTTTGATTGCATTCCTGAGACCAGGCACATAGATTTTGACCTTAGTGTCAAAGGTAGAAAGTACATCAGGTTCTATCGCACAGCACACTTCAATCCAAATTGTACACTTCATTTTGTCATCTTTTGAATCATTTTTAAATTATAATATCATAAAGTGGCCAAAGTTATAGCAGGTTTTTAGTTTTGATCATTTTGATGGCAAGAATAAATGCATGAAATATCACTATTGTATAATATTGTATGAAAAATACATGTTCTATAGAAACATTTGCCCAATTAACGAAGAGGTGAGTTTAGTCGACACCATTTATATTCTATTTTGCTTTTAATTCTTTTTATTTATTGCTTAATGAATAAATTATTTTAAGTTCTTTACCAGTTATTTATTTATTTATTTATTTTACCAAAGGTCTTATAAAAGTAAACTTGTCAATGTTTCCTACCATTTTAGAAATATTCCTAGTATTTTTGCACACAGAATTTGAAGATCTAAAATTCGCATTATGTCCCTCCAAAGCATAGTAACAAGAAATGAATAGCTGCCAGATTGGAGATTATCTCAACTGTCAAATATTTGACCAGGTGATTTCACTGGGGCCATGCGGGTGACAGTGACAGTTAAACATAAAAAGCAGAGTAAGAGGATAAAAGCTGGTCTTATACTTTTATAAAGCCAGACTGATCTCCTGGACTCACGACTGGTCAAGAATTAAGCTTTTAAGACGGAACTGCCACCGACATGCAGCACTACAAGCAGATTCTATCCATATTGTGCCTTTTGGCTTTGCTTGTCACTGTGCACCAGGTAAAGTTACATCTATTTTATTCAGTCTTTTTTCTTCATTTTTAATATTTCGTATGTAACCTTTTTCTCCCWCTGCATCTATATGATAATATATATGTGTTTTAGGCCTCCAGCGCACCTGCACTAATGTTTAAAGCTACACCAGGTGTTGAGCAGTCAGACATTATATTGCACCGCAAAGCTCGTATGACTCCGCTGTGGAGAATCTTGGCCAGTAAACCGCATGGTGCTTATTGTCACGACCATGCAGAGTGTTCTACAGGACTCTGCAGGTAAACGATACGAAGAGAAATTTATCAGTACTGATTACTTATTGTATAAACGCTTGTATGCGTCTGGGCCTGAGGGAAGCAAAATGTGATCATGTTTCTCCTCTACAGAAATGGCTTTTGCTCTTTTGATGTGCCTGTTGAATCCTAGTGGACCTGAAGAATTGTGCTGCTAAGACCACGTCAAGCTATGCAAAGAAAACAATACAAATTCAAAGAAAGGTATAGAAAAAGAGCAGTACATTTTCTTTACAGAAAGAAAAATCATAAATATCAATACTTTTTCATTTCAATCGTGAGCACATGTAATAAAAAAATGTATACATTGTAAAATTGTTTCTATGCAAATTACAAGTTTTAGTAAAAAAAAAAATCTATATGTATTATTAAATTGTTATATGTAAATATGTAAATATGAACATTTTTACTGTAATGATATATTAATTGTGTTCATATATTTATTTTTTAATTATACACTGTTTGGCCAAAAACAAAAAAAGGAAAAAAGTTGCACAATGTACGTATTCTTGCTGCACTGTTAGCTTTGATTACAACATGTCACACAGTGGCCAATTCATATTTAAAAATGATCTCTCATGCTCCCAGAACCAAATCTTGCACACTTTAGGTTCTGAGTTCTTGCCACCCCATTATACAAAAAAAAAAAAACATTTATTGATTTGCTCATTAATAATTAATAATTAATAATTTGCTCATTCGGTACATTGAGCTGACTTCATTTAATAGTGACAGAACTGAGGCAACCCCAGATCATAACACAGTTATGTACAGATGTACAGATGTTATGTATGCATGTATCGCTTCATGTCATTCCCTTCTTACACTGCTCTGCAATAGGGTCAATCTGGATTCATCAAACCACATGACCTTTTTCCATTGCTCCAAAGTTCAATCTTTATGCTTCCTAGCAAACTAAAGCTTTTTTTTTTTTTTTTGCATCATTTTTGTGTTGCATCATCCAAGTAGAAATGCTCTTACTTTAACTATTAAAAATAACTGTGGTTTCTACTGCTGATTGTACAGTATGTGATGCAAATTTCTGTTTTTTCCTGGTCACATTTTTCACGAAAGTTGACTATGCTTCCAACATTTTATAAGAGGTCGCATCATTCACCACAAATTCCAGTAGATTTGAATCTCCTTCATTGTTTTMTTTGCCTGAAGCAGGCCAAGCAGTGTACAGATATTTTTACAAACTATACGTGTACTACACAGCAATACGACCAGAGAACAATTTCATGTATTTACCGTGTGTACAGTATGTGTAGAAAGCATATGGTTAATTTTTTATTGTTTATTATCAAAACATCAAAATACTAAACAGTATACAAAATATAGTATGTTTAATGTAGACGTGATTTTTATCATTAAGTTAGCTGGGTTTTAATTGATTTTATTCATAAATTTKTATTTTTTTCCCCCTTTGTAATCTCAAAAGTATCATGTATTGTTACAGGTCCAAACTGTTTTGTAGGTGTAGAGCTTTTAATCCACACACATTTACCATTTTATTAATTTCTATTAATAAAAGTGATATATTTATAGACTGTTTTATTGCCCACACCTGAAAGGGTAAATTATGTTCACAAAATCGTACTGTAAAAAAAAAAAAAACTTGTCGTACTGTTAAAGCCCTCGATAATGCATTATTCAATGCAAATTATTACTGCATTTATTCATGATATGCTCTTGAATAATGTAATATAATAACTTCATTACAAACGATCCTTGTAATATTATTAAATGTGTACGTGTAATTTAAGGTGGCGTGTGCTATGGAAAAAAAAAAGTCTAATAAAAATGGAGGCAAAATCATTCATTCTGTCTAGTCGTCCTTGCTGAAATATTGACAATATTGCAATGGTTAAAGTTAAAAAAAATGTCCACAGAGCCATTACAATAGAAAACATCACAGGAGCACCTACATTTTCGCTGCTTTCAAGGAATTCAGCGTCTATGGGTATGCAAACTGAACAAACAATCTAAACTTTGTTATAATTATATGAATCGGAAACTCAACTTATGCAATGATGCAATAACGCTAGCCACTAGTCTCATGAGCAACATTGTGTATGAGATTTTTTTTTCTCCTTTAAAAAAGGCAACCTAGCGTACAATATGCTGGAACTAGCTAATCATTTTGATTCATACACATTTCATAGAAACTTACATAATTTATTTTGATTGTATAAATCTGCTTTGTGACAATGACAGTTGTTAAGAGCGATATACTGTACAAATAAATTGAATACATTTAATTTAAMATTTAATTAAATATGCACATCCAAGTTAGTTGGTGCTGGGTAACACAGTATTTATATGTGTATGTATGTTTTTTTCAGTACCAACTGCTAAATCCTCGCCAAGCTGGTCCTATAAACAGAAATGAATATTGTCTAACTAATATTTCAAACACATGGCTGAATATTCTTTTTTTATTGTTTGTTCAGTCATCAACAGCAGTTCCCAAAGAAGGAAAAGACAAAGTTGGACTGTTGCAGTCAGTGTAACAAACCATGTCCTTAAATTGGAATGAATCTTTTCCAATCTACAGTAATTAATGTTGTTGTATAATGACAAATATCACACATAATCCTATTGTCTTAAATTAGTCTTATGTTCTGAGATTTTTTCCCAATTTATTTTTATAAAAACAGATTTCTTTATATTTTTCTTCTCTAATTTCCTCAGCCAGGAACTGTAATGGATAGGGCTGCAGAAGAGCTTCCCCCCTCTCTGAGATGTTGACATTTGGTTATGTTACATGCTCGGATAATGATAGAGCACCATTAGGTGCAGAGAAGCCCATTAGACTGAACGTTTGCAAGACGCAAGACCGAGGAGAGATAAACACCATGAGAAGCCGCAGTAATTCAGGAGTCAGACTTGACAATTATGCACGAATGGTCCATAAAACGATTCTCTGTCACCAGGTAAGAGAAAGCTTGTTCGTTGGACTGATGACTCAGGCAAGTGCAATGTTTAATATTGTACTTATAGTTATAGTGTCACTATAAGTGCCAATATTTATTTTTAAGCACTGTGTTAATGCATTAATCTGTTTTACCCAACTATTTGTTGATCCCCATAGTAGTCAGTATCACAATATCTGAGTGTAATGTATTCTCCGGAATGTTGATGCTATTTTGTTTATTGTATGTATTGACATACAGTAGCTATACACGTTAAATCATGAATTCTTGATGTGTACTTTTTTTTTTTTTTTTTGGTGATAAATTCCTAAGGATCCGGTAACAGGGTTACTACCAGGAACTGCTGATCTCCCACATGCATGGGTCAGAGACAACGTATATTGCATCCTGTCTGTGTGGGGTCTGAGTCTGGCCTATAGGAAGAATGCTGACTGCGATGAAGACAAGGCCAAGGCCTACGAGCTAGAGCAGGTAGAAATGATCACGTCCTGGAGCCAGAGCATTCACTTTTTCTTCCTTAATTGGAATGTTTGGAATAAAGGTAAACTTAAGGAAATTCAATCGTTTGGCATTTTAAAGGAACTTTGTGCAGGTTTTCATACCCTCTGCTGGATGCAAGGTGAATTGCAATTGTAAGTGATTTGGACAATCCATGCCATTCCCCCGATTCCTCTGTTGAAATTATGATATGGTGTTGGGTGTCAAAAGCAGAAAAGTGTTGATAAACACATTCACTTTTACAGAACAATATTCAGACAAACTCTCCCAAGATGGTTGTTGGTGGGATCCATTTGGCCCATGTTCTGTCTTTGCAGTGGGTATTGTGCCGCTGTCTTCGAATAGACCCCATAATCTATGATAGCTAATGGATACCTTTGCTAATAGCTAATCCCAATCTAATGCTAATATGAAATGTATCATACAAACAAATACAAACATTAAATAAGTCTCTATTGTGAATCATATATTTTCAGAAATTCATTAGTTTTATATATTGTATATATATATATTTTCCCATTTAGAAACTGCCAACTAACATATGAACGTGTTACATTAGATCATTCTTTTAGGGAAAATCTCACCATTATATTGTATTGTTTTAGCACCGATAGTGTATTTTTAAAATGTATTTCCATAGTTTTGTGTGCTATTTATAATGAACACGTCTTCTTTAAGTGAGAGTGAATTTCAATGTGGAAATGCCAAGAGGGCAAACTGCTCAGCTCATGTTTCTCTTTTGATTACAGCAGACGGGCAGGGTAGGCGCAAGAATCGAAGCAGCTCTCTCACGCTATCTCTCTCTTTCTCTCTTTTCTTTGTTTAGACTGTAGTAAAGCTTATGCGAAGCTTGCTGCAGTGTCTGATGAGGCAGGTATGAACTTTGCATCATAAGCAAATACACAAAGCGAACCATTTAACTATCAGCATGCAATATGTACAGTATCTAAGAGATTATGGCAAATTTCCAAAGGAGTCTCATGAACATTCGTTGCAATTGGACACAAATTGAAAAAGGGATTTCATAGGACATAACTGACTTTCCATGATCCAGTTGGATTGAATAACAATCCATTTGGATTGAACAGGCTATTGAAATATGATTTCCTAATAGATTTGTATGGGTCAAATTACAGTAGATCACATCTCATTGTCTATACCGCTTTATCCTGTATACTGTACAGGGTCGCAGGGGGCCCGGAGCCCATCCCAAGAGACTTACGACATGAGGTGTGCCTAATACAGTACATCGACGTGCACCCACACATATAGTACACACATGCTCATTCACACACCACGGGCAATTTGGAAATGCCAAAAAGAACATGCAAACTCCATGTACACAGACCCAAGGCAGGAATTGAACACAGACCCTGGAGGTGCAAAGCAACAGTGCTAACCATTACACCACTGTGTGCCTTCCAGCAGGTTTTTAATTATTATATGTGTATTAAGATTAGTTTTGTGCTATGGCCAATAGAGTGCTGTATGTGAAATCTATCAAAATTTTCAAAATATAAAAAATAAATATATTTTTCTGATCTGACAACAGAATTGACGAACTTTTAATCCTAATCATTGTACTTCAAGTACAATTATTAGGTCATCAAGTACTTTAATAAACAGCTGGTTTCGCTATAAAACCACACTGCTGGGAAGTTATTTTTAGGGGTAGCAGGGAAATCCGGGTGTCCCAATGAGACTGAGGGGTCCCACTTACTTACCATGTTACAGAAGACTTCACCACTTTTTTTCCCTAAGGCCCTCCTTTTAAATGAACTCTCATTGGCCATATCTCCACAAGCGGATATGATACAGTAATAATTGGATCATCAAACATAAACAGGAATCTGAAACTAGGAATGCAACTTAATACCTAATTTATGAGATATATTTGATATATTTAGACTACAGGATTCATACTGGATATTTTTAGGTTAAACATTTGTCTATATATATATACTATATTGTATACTGTATGTATGAATGAATGCATTAATCAATGGAATATTGAGTGATGTTCATGCGAGTCCTATAGATATATTTATAGGCTAGTCATTATAATATGGTCTCATTCGTAATTAATYGATAAGTTATTGGAATGTSGAATCTATGATCCTAGGATGTTTATAAGGATGCCATGTGCTCATGATGAGCGTCTTAAAGACATTATAATGTAGCTGTTTCTTTACATACTTTCCAGTGAATACCGCATTGTGCTTATAAGCCTCTATTAGTATATAGACCTGTTATTAATATTTCATATTCCATAATATTTCTTATGAAAGTTGTCATGCACTGTTGCTCAAATCCTGATGTTTCCCTAGCTGGACAAAGTGGAGAAGTTCAAGTATAGCAAGAGCACCGCAGATTGCCTACATGCCAAGTATCACACAGGAACCTGTGCCACTGTGGTTGGTGATCAGGATTGGGGCCATTTACAGGTGGATGCTACGTCCATCTTCCTGCTCTTCCTGGCTCAAATGACAGCTTCAGGTCAGCACTAATAAGCTCAAGGCAATAAAATGACTAGACTCAGCTAAACTCTTTCTATCTTTGTTTTATTGTTTTTCTCTTGGTTAACATGTCTTTCATTATAATAATGAGAAATGTTTGACTATCTAGCTGTTTGAACAGAAGTAGTTAATATTTGTTTTATGGTGTACAGGGCTACACATTGTGTACACATGCGATGAGGTCAATGTTGTTCAGAATCTAATGTTTTACATTGAAACAGCATACAAAGTTGCGGTAAGCATCCTATAAAGAACAACKTCTTATTTTAGAATGTAACCATAACTACATTAAGAATAAGTGGATTTCCTTTGGAATGCTGTTTAGGATTTCGGAATGTGGGAACGAGGAGACAAGACGAATCAAGGAATTCCCGAACTCAATGCCAGCTCTATTGGGATGGCAAAGGTGAGAGGGTTGGTTCGGCTTGAAAGTGTCGTTCAACCTGTGCCATTTGCAAATACGATTAGAAAGAGTAGATCACTATGTGGGCGGATTTCATTGATTTCCAACCGTGGTGTATTTAGGCAGCCTTGGAGGCCTTGGACGGATTAAACCTCTTCGGTGCCAAAGGTGGCCCAGAGTCTGTCGTTCACGCTTTGTCTGATGACATACAGCGCTGCCAAGTAAGAGTGACTTTTGCTTTGAACATTACATAAGAGGCATGAGGAGCKTGACTGTTTTTGCACAAACATTTTAAAAATCTAATATACAGAATTCAATCAAACATACAGTACGCAACCCTTTACCCCAAATGTAGTGATTTGCTTGTTTTGAGGCTTACAGTATGTATATAGGGGAATGGATCTGTACCTCAAACCAGACCCAGTTTTGTTTATGGGTGCTTTAAAATAATGAAGCTTTTTTAGCTGTAAAATATTGAAATTATTGTTAGGATTATGGATTTAACCCAGTTATTCTCTATGCAMTCCTGGAAACCACTGGTTTAATAATGTACTATATCAATTTCAGTGTGTTGCTGCAATGCTATAGACGTAAACATCTCCCCATCTTTTCTCCACTATTTGGTCACTTGCCAATTCCCACCCACCAGCCACTTCACCCCTATCATACAACAGCCATCAACCAGACATGGTGAAGCCTTTGTATGAGACACATAATGCCAGCCAACCACAGCGAAGTGCTGCTCATGCCGCATCACAGGGCAGCGCAACATTCTCTAGCTAAAGCTCTATCTGCCCTCTCACAGATGCCCACAATTGGCTAGTGTTACAGTGATTGACAAGAGACATTGATTATTCAATCCCTCGCACACACATACACACACACACACACACAAACACACACAGAGTTCAGCCAATTTTGCTCTCTTGTCTCCTAGCAACATGGCATCCTTGGGATTCAAACAAGTGCACTCCTGCAAATAGGGTGAAAGCTTTTCTGTTGCACCACTTTGGCTAGGTTTGGCATTAATCTGTCCTTAGACTGTCCCTGCCTACCAATCTATAAAACCAAGAACATTGGATACGATCTGTCGTGACCCATCAGCTACATTGAGTAATATAATAAAAATATATTATATTTATACAACAGAATCATTACAGTCTCTTATTGCCTCACTTACTGTCTCTTGCCAGTCAATCCTCAGCTCCATGCTGCCAAGAGCATCAACTTCTAAAGAGGTGGACGCTGGAGTCCTTTCCATCATCTCTTACCCAGCCTTTGCAGTGGAGGATATTGCCATTGTTAACATTACTAAAGAGGAGATCATCTCACGACTGCAGGTGATCTGATAATGAAGTCTGAGAGCTACAGAAGCTGCCGGTTGTTAGAAATTCCTAACGTGTTATGTTCATTCAGAAAAAAAAAAAGATAGATTTTATTTGTCCATTATTTTATTCGCCCTCAGGGCAGATATGGATGCTGCCGTTTTCTCAGAGATGGCCACAAAACCCCCAAAGAGGTCAAACTACATTTTGCCTTCACTTCTAATAAAATCGGAATAAAATTGAATATGATTCTGAGCAGTTGACCAGTTTCTAYGCATTAGTTACAGTGTGCTTTTATCGCATATTTGTTCAGGATCCCAATCGTTTATACTACGAGTCGTCAGAGCTGAAACTCTTCGAGAATATTGAGTGTGAATGGCCCTTGTTTTGGACTTACTTAATCCTGGATGGGATCTTTATCAATTGCCCTGAGCAGGTAAGAGACATAAAGTAAAAAAAAAAAGTCAAATATTCCCAGCAGAAACTGAACTGCACAACTGTAATAAATTTTAGTTGCTTGTTTGTGATCCTGCAGGTACAGGAGTACCGAGATGCCTTAGATGCCATCCTGATCAAAGGAAAAGATGGACTGCGTCTTGTTCCAGAGCTTTACAGTGTTCCTCCAGATAAGGTACAGTGTTAAATATAGTCAGATTAGAAAAAAAAAAAAAAGTTGGTCTATTGATACAATACAATCAATAAACGAACCGCTTAACTCGATTGCCACCATTATATCAACTTTTCCATGAATAAACTATAATATTTATATAATATTTAATATTTCTTTTGCATGACTCTAATATAGATTGTTCCTAGAAGGCTATCTACATTACATTCATGCCAGAATAGACATGCCTTCATTTCTATTCTATTCGCATTTTTCTTTTTCAAGTATTACGAAATAGCAACACCCACCGTTCCGCCGTTTCTCATTTGTAAAATGTTCTCACAGCCTGTTTCAAAAATAGCACAGGCTACAATCTGAATGTCCCTGGTCTATGGCCTTGAACTGTATGAGACACGAAGCCACGGTGGTTCATTCCAGTAGACCCTGTCCTCTAACCCTGTGTCATTTATTTAAATAAGGTGGATGAGGAATATGTCAATCCCCACACAGTGGAACGATTGCCAGTGGGCAAGTGCCCGATGAAATGGGCCCAGTCTCTGTACATATTGGGTAACCTGTTGGCAGAGGTACAGTATGGTCATAGTGATAACGTGTGTCCTCCTGTTTAATATTATACAGTAAAATAACTGAAGTATTTTTAAAAAATATGTAATTAACACTAGGCTGCATATTATTTTTGGTACAGGATATTGATTATGCATGGATATCCAGAGTTGGAAAAATATTATAATTAAGTGTATGACTATTGCAACACAATGTTAACACAGTATAATTGGGTGAAGGTTAAAAAGTGTCTCCTTTTAAGGTTTAAATGCTTTTTAGAATGTATTTCAATCAACCTTGCCCCATTGAATTTTCTTCCCTAAATACATGACTTAACCAAAGTGTGGACACCTGACCAACACTCTTATGTGCTATTTCTTAACATGCAATTACAGAATTAGTCCTGAGTTCATCTAATAGTGATCTCCATTCTTTTAAGGAGGCCATAATCCACTAGATTTTGAAGCATGACTTATTGGGTTTTGCGCTTAATCAACCATAACTGCATTGGTGAGGTGTTGAGCAAGGAGGTCTGGGGTCAGTTTTGCAATTCCTTCCAGAGGTGTTCAGTAGGGTTGAGATCAGAATTCGGTGCTGACCGCTGAAGTCCTTTTACTCCAACTGGACCAGGTTCAGGCCTCTCAGTGAAGCCAAACTATAAAGCCATAGTTTATGAAAACATTCTAATCCATCGTGTCCTTTAATTGTAAGATGTCACGGGAAAGGTGTCCACAGACTTTTGGCCATATCATGTCAAAAAGAAAAGTCGAACAGAAAAAAAAATCACTGTTGAGAAATGACATATCAACTAAGCCATTACAGTATGTATTATATATTACATATATGACTTGATCTGTTAGGGTTTCTTAGCACCCGGGGAGATAGATCCCCTCAACAGACGTTTCGCCACCACACCCAAGCCTGATGTCGTGGTTCAGGGTAAGTTGCATACCATATATGGGTGCATGTTCTGTATTTGTAGTTTCACATAGTTTGTATGTATAATTCTATGCAAGAATATTTAAACTCTAATTTGAATTTCGCTCTGTGACTTGAGGCATCATTTGCATCTTGTTTTTAGTCTCGATTTTGGCAGAGACAGAAGAAATTAAGCAACGTCTGCAAAACCAGGGCATCGATTCAGACACCATGGAGGACATTCATCCGATTAGGGTTCAGCCCTCTAGAATTCTTAGTCACATCTATGCAAGACTTGGTAAGATGAATGCTAACAAGACTCAGGGACTTGCACATAATATTTAATGTGCCACATTAAATCTTCTTGATGTGTCAAACACGAATCTGTATAATCTAATAGGGCGAAATCAAAGACTAGGTCTGACTGGGAGACCATACCGCAGTATCGGTGTGCTGGGGACGTCCAAATTCTACATCATACGGAACACCATCTTTTCCTTTACGCCTCAAGTGAGTGAATTYAAAAAAGGTTACAAACTGCAATGATCCATTAGCACAAATCTATATACTCATATATACCTTGATTTCAGATATGGTCTATGCTATTTTTTTTTCTCATTTGTCTTTAGTTTATAGATCCCCAACAGTTTTATCTTGCCCTGGATAATAAGATGATCGTGGAAATGCTACGTACCGATTTCTCCTACCTTTGTTCACGTTGGAGGATGACCGGCAGGCCTACTTTCACGTTCCCAATCTATCAAAGCATGCTTAGTGAGTATTAGATGGAACGTTTTGGGGCAGTGGTGGTTCAGTGTGTTAATGCTCTGAGTTATTGATCGGAACATCAATAACTTTTACTTAGAAAGTCGTCAGTTTAAGCTACAGCTCCGCCAGGCCCCAGCTCTGCCACTGTTGGGCCCTCGAGCAAGGCCCTTAACGCTGTCTGCTCCAGGGGCGATATATAATGGCTGACCCTGTGCTCTGACCCCAGCTGATAAACAAGAAGCTGGGATATCCAAAGAATAAAGAATTTCACTATACAGTATTATACTGTATATTATATACTGTACACATTAATATGGTAAAGTTCCAAACAATCCATGAGCAACCTTTTTGGTACRATGTATTTAAAACATTAATAGTAAGACATTTCCTAAGAGTGATTCTTCTTCATTTCAGCCGATGACGGCAAAGAAATCGATCCAGCTGTGTTAGCGACATTGAAGAAGCTACAAGATGGCTACTATGGTGGAGCAAGGTACAGTACATCAAGAAATTTATAGGAAAGAATACATTTTAATTTTTATTTTATTAATTCCCATGTAAATAATGAATGGAAGAGTGAAACAATGAATTAACGAACAAATTATTATTAGGATCACTAAGATCAATAAGTGCAGCATACGTAATGCGTTTCAGGTTTGAATACTAATCCTAAGCCATACAGTATGCAGGGCTTTGTGTAAAAATCATGTCTTATACATTTAGAGTGAAGACTGGGAAACTGGCCTCATTTCTGAACACGTCCTGTTGCGCTCACCTTACATTTATGGATTGTGGTGAGTGAACTTCATTTCCTTTGAGTTTCCTCAAGCTGTGGAATTTTCTCAATTTTCGTTTTTTAAGGGGAAAAGCCTGACTTTAATGATTTTTTTTTTTTTTTTTAAAAAAAAAAAAAAAAAAAACTAGCAAGTAATAGATTGCCTAGTTTTTAAACTTCACTACGTATTAAATCGGTCGTGTTCTCACAGAGTTGGACTACTTGGCCGAGTATCTCGATCAGCTACTTGCGATTCCGCAGCAGAGTCCCATCAGTGCCGTTAAAGGAGGACTCGGCCGATTCAGGGCCGCAGCAAATAAAACCAGAGAGATGGTCTCTCTGGCTCACAAAGCCAAAACGCTGAACATACATAGTGAGTTCAGATATATTCATGTGCAGTTATATGTCTCTAGTACTTCAGAGCTTTTTTAAACTCACATTCATTATATTTACTTCACAGATGTGGGTCTGTATCTCCCTACGAAACTGTTCCGTGCCCCAACACCAATCCTTCAACTTAAAAATGAAGAAATCCAGGTACATGAAGGTAGAATTAGTCGAATCTTTATCCACATTATCTGGGACTGAGTGCAGTTATAATATTCAGTGTAATCTGAATTGAGGAGCCAGAAAACCAACTACAGTTCAATTCAACATTATTTGTATAGAGGTTATTATTATTATTATTATTATTATTATTATTACAAAGCAGTGATGCCAGTTCAAATCCTACACACCCCTCTGGTTATGTACATCGCAGAAATGGAGTGAAGTAAAAGCACAGATATTTTCCGTACAATGTARTGRAGTAAAAGCACAGATATTTTCCGTACAATGTAGTGGAGTAAAAGTAAAAGCATCTTCTATTAAAACTACCCAAGTGAAGTACAGATATGTGAAATATTTACTCAACCACAGTAACAAAGTAGATTTACTTTACCTTCCACCTCCACATTAAATACAAGGAACTTTCCCTGTCAAGATAAGAATAAGAATAAGAATCCTCATGCAATAAAGATACCTTAAAAAGTATATGTTACTGTATATTATGTCTCACAGTGTTTGCAATATTTCAAGCTTTTCACTTTGATTAGGTCCCCCAGACAGACGTTCCTTCGTCAGTAAATCTGCCCAGAGATGTGAACGGTGGAATTGATTATCCCGGCCTGGTGCAAATGCTGAAACAAAGCAGACAAATACAGGATCAGGCTGATATCCTGTACATCTTTTATAAGGACAAGTATGGACGTGGGTGTATGTGGGAAGTAAAATGATACTGTGTTGTTTCTGATTGATGTGATCTTTCAAAACGCCCAGAAAAATGAATTAATTCTCATAAAACATAATGTAAATGTATTGGTTGTTACACTGTATATTGCATCTTGCATATTCTGCAATACTGATGTAGCAGTTACRGGCAGTTTTAAGGGTGTGAGTATGAGTATTTGAGTAAATGTGTTGTTAGAGGTATGGACTGGGACACCCACCTGCATGGGAAAGGCTGGACAGTAAGGCAACTACTGAGCGACTTGTATGAGAAGGCAAGCAGCCTGAGACACTGGGGACTCATTCGAATGATCAGCGGCATGCTCCACAGGAAAGTGGAAGAACTCGATGAGGTGACTGCCGTGTTGAGCACAACTGCTGTCAAATTATCACTGCTGTTTGATTTTACTCATACAACTGAACATCATCCTTTAAATAATAAAAAAAAATTATAATAAAAATCCAAAAAAGCATGCAGCGTAAACGAGGAATTAACAAAAGAAGGTCTGCCAATTTAGTCTTTGTCTTTGCTGCTTATTCATGTGAAAATCTTGCGGGTGATGGTTTATTATTTTTCAATGGCAGCACATCCCGACGTCATTTCTGGCAGTAATCTGCCAGTGATTACATTTTTTAATTAATAAAGTCTTTTAACAAATCTTTTTTTTTTTTTTTTTAAAGATCTAGCTGCTACAAAAAAGACAATCCCTTTGTTTTCTCTCTAGTTACGCTTTTTTTCTCTCATGCCATTAAAAAGACAAAAATGCAGTTTATAATGTAACCAAGAAATCAGAAAGCATAAATTCCTCTTTGCTGGAGACTCTCCAATGGTGAAAAACTTATTAAATGGTAAAAAGCACTAAACAATTATGCATTATATATAATTGCTAAACAATTATATCTATATTTTATATATTTTATTACTAAATAATAGGTGTAAATGTATCTAATTAAACCACCATTCCATCTGTTTTTTATTATATAGAGTGTCAAAACTCATTGGTTAGTGTGTGTGTGTGTGTGTGCGTGTGCACGCACATGTGTGTGTGTTTACTGTATATATCAGTTTGCACATTTCAACTTTCCCTATCCTGTATACTACATTTTAGTGCCCTTTATTTCCCTTTTTCCATCACACCCATTTTTATTAAGAACATGCTGCAAATTTCCTCATTAGTTAAATCAGCTGTGCTGGAAGAGAAGCAAACACTAAAACATGCAAGGCAGATGGTTCTCTAGGACCGGAGTTACAGCAGTACTCCGTCCAAACTAAAAACTGAAATAAATAATAATATCCAGCAACAAATGTTCAGATTATCGAAAGCAACACGCTGTCTAACATTGTGCTGGAATGTCTATCTTTGATTGACAGGCTTGCACTGATTTGCTCGCTCACCAGAAGCACCTGACAGTGGGTCTTCCGCCTGAACCACGAGAGAAAACTATATCAGCGTAAGTCCACGTGCATGCACTCATATCTAAATGCTGGGTCATGTGACCTACTGTAAGTTTGACCTCCCTTCACATAGCCCCATGCCCCCAGACAAGCTGGCCAGGCTTATTGATGAGGCCAGCGAGAACAACCTCACAATAGCAATCCTCACTCAGGTTAGTTGTCATCTTTCATACTCTCTTCTACACCTGTGTACAGTTACAGTACAATTGTTTGGAATGTATTTGTCCTGATGCTCATGTACATGATTGGCAGGAGATCATGGTGTATCTGGCCATGAGCATTCGAACMCAGCCAAAACTTTTCAGTGAAATGTTCCGCCTCCGCATCGGCCTCATTATCCAGGTCATGGTCACTGAGCTGGCACAATCTCTCGACTGCTCTGGTACTAAATCCGTCCTCACATACACCTGCTCGTAACACAGTATGAAACGTGCTTGCAATATTAACAATGTATGAAATAAGATGTCAAAATAAAATAGAATAGAGTTACTTATGCAAATTTTAATATGTGAAAATCACTGAAGCATGTCAACAAGTGGACAAATGAAACCACATGTCCTTCACAAAACTAAACAAACAAGATTTGGCCTCATGGAGCATATTTTTGTAGACTCTTGGACTGATTAAAAAAAATAACTAAATAGAACAACTGATTAACAGATTAACTAAATACAGTACTTAAATGAACATGCGCTTAAATTTGCTTAAGATTATTTATTTATTTATTTATTTATCTTTCACCTCAGGGGAGGATGCTACTGAAAGTCTGATGAACCTGGCCCCATGCGAGCTGAAGAACCTCCTTCTCCAGATCCTCAGTGGCAAAGAGTTCAGAGTGCAGAGAAGTGGCGAGTTTGTTCAGAATGTTTTCAAATGTTTAACTGCGGCTAAGAGTACTCGCTGTACTCGCTGTGCTTGAAGTCTGCTGTAAATGTCTATTGGTTTATTTACATTCACAGGAAGTTTCACCACGAGTCCTGGTTTGACTTGAACGTTCCTTAAACATAGTACATGGTGACATGGTTACACCAACAGAAAATCACCACATAGCACCTTCAAAAATAATGTTTTAGAGGCTTATATATAATATAATATAATATAATATAATATAATATAATATAATATAATATAATATAATATAATATAATATAATATAATATAATATAATATAATGTAATATAATGTAACATAATATTATTTGTGCCACATGGTCTCTAGCTTCATATCTAAGGCTCAATATAGTAAATATTTTTTTTAGATTGACGTTTTATTTATGTTACATGTTTATGTATATATGTGTTATATGTTTATGTGTCTATGTGTATTTCAGTGCGCTCAACTGGACCTGGTGTAAGCCTACCGGTCATTTCTATCCAAGACAAGAGTAAATCTGGTTCTGCAAAAGATCAATTAAAAGGCAGCGCTCATGTCAAATGTGATGTCAAATTGGTATGATCCGTGCATTGGCATAATTCCTAATCTTTCTGTATACTGTTTAAGAAAAAAAAAATAATTTCTGCTTTTTAAATATTTATTTAAAGCCATTATCAGTGCACTCCTTGGACATTGACAATGTTGAGTCAGGGGTGAGTATTGTGCATGAAGTATTTCAGAAGGGACTGTAGTGACTAATTCTTTGGGTAATTTTAAGTGATATTGCATTTAAAATCATAAGTAAATATGTGTCTGTTAGAGGTATAGACTTCCTCCTATTGAGTGCTTTCAAGATTCTTTGAGAGGTGTGGCACAGGACAGAAGACAAGGTCAGTGGCTTCGCCGCCGCCGTTTAGATGGAGCTCTCAACAGAGTTCCAGTTGGTTTCTATCAAAAGGTCTGGAAGATCCTACAAAAGGTCAGCAGAAGCACATGTCAGTGAATGCTGATGCCTGTTCTGTTCTGTGATGTTGTTCATGCTAAATCTTCTTTGCCTTTTGATTGAAAGTGTCATGGACTCTCTGTTGAAGGCTCCGTCCTTTCATCATCGATCACAAAAGAGGTAACTTAATAGCACTGTGCATTTCGTTCAGTAAAGTCATGAGCATAAAGAATTACATTTTTTTTTTTTTTACTAATTATAATCAGATGACCCCCGGTGAGATTAAATTTGCCGTGCACGTGGAGACAGTGCTGAACCGTGTCCCACAGCCGGAGTACAGGCAGCTGCTGGTGGAAGCGATCCTAGTCCTGACCATGCTGGCTGAAGTGGACATCCATACAATAGGAGGAATCATTCATGTAGAAAAGATTGTTCAAATGGCCAGCGACCTGTTCCATAAAGATCAGGTAATCGTTACATACATATCCATATAGTGCATTTCAAAAAATATTAGCACCCCTTTTCTGCATACATAAAAAAGTGATGCTTTTAGCTTAACATAGAGTATTGGAACAGTGTATTGTTTCGTTACGATTTCGTCTTCTGTTACGTGGTGCGGTATGGAGAGCCACACCACGAGATGTTATAATATTTTTTTAAGAGAGGGGTCAATGTAGTAGTATGTCTGAGATGACATGCATGTTCTGTTGTACATTTGCTTTGTTTATAGAATATTTCCGTTTAAATTCATTCTAGTTCTCCATTTGCATCCTGTGAGATAAGCCTTAGGTRTTTAGATGAATTGATGAGAAGCCTGCAGCCATTTCTCTGTTTAAGTCAGTTATTTCACACATTCTATTCATTTTAAGCTGCACGCATTGCATTATACTTGCCATTCTGTAGAATCATTTTCCTATAAAAAAGAATCCATTTATTTTTCCCTATAGATTATCTATAGTATTTGGCTATTAGGAATTCTATAGAACATTTATGCAGTGTAAATATAAAATGCAAACCAAGGAAAGACTAACATCAGGATGTTTCACATCTTCTTAAAATATTATTTAATTTTAGTCTGAATTATAAAATTCAAAAAGATATTTGTATCTTCTGTATGTGGAAACCATTACATACTGTACAATCAAGCCATTTTTTATAGTTGATATATATATATATATATATTTTTTTTTTATTTTTTATTTTTTATTTTATTTATCTACTGTACAAAATTCTCTGTCATATATCTGTGCCTTCTCTATTACAGAAAGACCTAGGAGCAGATGACACAATCCTGGAAAAGGATCAATCCAACGGTATCTGCAGGTTACTTTATGACAGTGCACCCAGTGGCCGTTTTGGGAGCATGACCTACCTGTCTAAAGCTGTAGCCACTTATGTTGATGAATTCCTGCCAACTGGGTCCTGTGCCCTTCAGTGACACACTCTTGCAATTCACACTCTAGCTTGCAATTTGTTTTTAACGGCTGACAATTATGAGTGGTTATAACTGGCATAGAAATATCACCGAACATATCACAGAAAGTATTTTTGTGGCTGTCTAAGACGGTGCAAATGCAGATTTACATTTTACAAGTTTTATATTAGTTTATATTATTATTAAATATATTATATATTCTTTTTTTTTTTTTTTGCAAGGCTTTAGGTATGCAAATTCATTAAAATGATGACATTGTCAATGCAGCGGGTCTTCCACATTCATTTATGAAAAAAGAGAGATAAAAAGCATTAAAAATCTCGGTATTATAATGTTATGTCATAAAATATACAGGACTGCACAAGTATCTTGAGCCACCCCTCATTATTTAATATTGAAATAAATTCAATGAAATGGTGCAAATTAAATGAACGTAAATAGGAATAAATGTTTTATTGTGACAAGCTGCAAAGTGCAATTCAAAACAATCTGAGAGGTAACCTCATTTCCCCTCTCGTCTGATCCAACCTCTCAGCATTCGGCATCGCCAGGATACTAATCACAGTCCTGATCATCTGTTATCATCTGTACCTGTTTCTCACTGGATCATGCCTTAAGCTAGATGCTTTGATTAATGCTGGAATGCTTCATAGGTCACTGTGCGGCTTAACAAAACGAAACACATTCCTCTGAAACTGGTCGGGGACTGGACTGAAAATGAGATCCAAAAATGGGAGGCAAAAAAATCGTTCAGGAAGAACCATTCCTCAAGACTACATAAAAAATTTGAGAAAGTCTGGCTTTTGAGACGAAATTGAACGCAATGAGTGGTTGCTCAAGACTTTTCCACAGTACTGTATTGAACCAAATCATGTTCCACTATATAAATGCAGACCATATAAGACAAGTTTAAAGCGGGTGGCATTATAATTTAGTAGATCCATTGATTCTGGATTCATGTTTTTCCATACCATTGAAAAATGCAGATGCTTTCGGGTGAGCGCTGCATCAATATATTTCAAGGTTTTATACAGTATATTATGATCAAAAAGGCTTTTTTTAAAAAAACAAATCGGTTTCAAATAGATTTTCCGGAGTCCGTATGCTCATCGTTAAATAAAACCCACGGACGCGAGCACACTGCTGTATTTGTTTTTAATCCATACAGCCATACCTTAACCATACCTGAATGAAATGTTACAAGTTACTGTATGCATAAACAGCTTCAACTTGTAAGGTGAAGTCCAAAATGTTCAGGGACAAGACAAATGTACAAAAGTGACCTGTACACATTTCTCCAGGACTCAAGAATTCAGGAGGCCAGCAACTGTGGCACGATCATCAACATTGACAGTGGTTGATTCAAAACACTATTCAGGCAATGTGCATACAAAACCGTGGCTTGGTTTAGACATTATAAACATTAAAGATTCAAGTGCACACAATTACAACAACAAACTCTCCGACCGGGGGGCGGGGAATAGAGGGGCGGGGGACTTGACATCATGACATTGTTTCATTCCACCGCAAATCACTATACATTGTCACTTCATTCGCATTCAGCCAGTGACATCATCTAAAAGGGCCATCTAGAAACACTAGATCTGACACTTAGGAAATTAAAGAGAACGTGTAAAATGACAGGACTATGTTATGCTCTCGGGGCAGGGGATGCTACAAACACACAGCTCAAGGGGCAAAAATGGCACGTGATCATGTCAGTCTCTGAACCAATTCTCACATCTTCGTTGTCATATTTGGTTTTGGGTTGGTTGATGTTTTTCCTCTGGCGCTACTGTCAGGCTAATGCTCTCCTTAGCGCTACATGAAGTGCATCTGAAAATGGAAAAAGAAAATATATAAATATATAGATAGATACAGTATATTTCAAATAAATGTCCGCCACAGTAACATTTCAGAAATTGTATGTCCCTATGCTGTGTGCTGGAGTAAATTATGGAAAACAAGACATTTCCTTTCATTTCAAAGGTAATATCCTTTAATATGTTGTCGTCTCAGCGTGTATACAGATTTATCCTGTGTACAGGGTCCCGTGGGGCATGGAGCCTATCCCAGAGACAGGGTGCCAATCCACACACAAATACACACGCTCACACACTAMTGTGTATGTATTTGGACTGCCCGAGGAAACCAGAGTACTTAGAGAAAACCCACCAAGCACAGGAAAAAAAACATACATGCAACTCCATGCATACAGACCCAAGGCGGAAATCGAACCCACACCCTGTAGGTGCAAGGCAACAGTACAGTACTAGCTACTAAGCCAGCGTGCTGCATCTGTTAATACAGTGGGTTGAAAATGCAGTAAGTGCAGTGTACCTGAGTCCCAGGGACAGGGGTGAAGGGGTTGGTGGTGCGGAGAACAGGCTGGTTGTACATCACAGGCTGGGGTGCCATTAAGGGCACTGAACTCATCTGGCCCATGGGAGGAGGAATCTATCAGAACACAAAATAATTTTTCATAGAATAATCACATTAGAAAAAAACAACTTAAAATGACAATAGGATAAATATGATTTACAAATTGCATATAATTCTTCCCTTGCCACAGAATGCAGTAGGCATGTATTGTTAATGATTTTTGCATTTTTGTGTTTTGCACTACACTCACTCACTCATCGTTTATGCTGCTTTATGCTGTATTCAGGGTCGTTTGGGGGGGGGAGGGGGGGGCGGTCTGGAGCCTATACCAGGAGACTCAGGTCAGGAGGCAGGGTACACCCTGAACAGGGTGTCAATCCATCACCAGACACACACATACAGTATACATACACTCTCTCACACACTACGGGCGATTCGAGAACCCCAGTTAGCCTAATCTGCATGTCTTTGGACTGTGGGAGGAAACCGGAGTACACGGAGGAATCCCACCAAGCACTTGGAGAACTCCATGCACACAGAGATGGGAATCAAACCTGGCCGGGAATCCAACAAGTCCCTGAAGGTGCAAGCCAACAGTGCTATCCACTATGCCACTGTTTGCACGATACTGTTCCCATGAGCTAAAAAAATCAGGGAAGCTTACAGCCACTAGTTTAGCAATGACTGGACCAATCTGATTTCTCATCACACATTCAAATCTAAAAAAAAAAAAAAAACGTTAACAGCACCCTGATAAACCCAATAGTAGCGGCCATATTGAAGCTTTCTTCTAGAGCACTAAATTTAGCATCACTCAACACAAGCATCAGTGCCTAAGACCTAAACCTTGAAGATGAGATGATCTGTTAGGTATTTGGCTAATGTTATAAAGAACTTTTAAGTTGATCTGGCATATTTACTTTCTAAAATATAGACAATACATTACTGTACATTATACTTAAGGAATAAATCACAGATTTATATTAATGCACGAATATACGTTAGTTTCATATTAATGACCTACACAGAGGCTTTTGTAGTGGACTCCTCAAATTCACAAAGTGATTTTTTTAAACATGTGTTTAGGAAGTAGTCTTCAGTATTAAAGGGCATCACATCACCCTTTCACTGACTACTTGAMCAGCATATCAGCATATTGTGTTCTAGTCCTATTACTGTATATGGTGTTAATGGACCAAGTAGTGTCTTGTAATGTATGTGAGTGTGCTATGAAACAAAAATGCAGTCTACATGATGCTGAACATTCTGTAACATGTTTTTTTTCCCTACCATCCCATATACAGGCACTTGGGGGGTTGTCATTGGAAATGCTACCGGGGCTGGTGCCTGAAAAATAAATCAATCAGTACACATGATGAAAACAAATGGTTGCAAAAGGATTTCTCACAAAGGAGTAACAAAGAGACTTACATAGCCAGTATAAATCATTCCATTCTGCAGTGAACAGATGGAAGAGGAAAAGAAATGGTACAGTTAGCCTTTAAGGCAGCTTGTGTTTGCACTTGTGTTTATGTAACACTGTCTATATTCCCAAAGAAATGTCTGGTTGAGGTTTAAAGAGGAAAAAGTTCCTACCATCTGTGGCACAGGAATAGGGGCGGGGGCCAGATGTGTGTGTCCCCAAGGTGCGGTGCCACTCATGGCTTTAGACTGCCAGTGAGATCCTCCTGTGGTTTTCTTCTCCAGGTGGGTCCACTGCATCTCTGGCCTTATGAGAAAGCACAGAAGAACATCACCAACAAAACCTAGCTGGCAGCAGCATGAGGCCGGAGAATAAATATGCAGATTTGGATTTATGTACTTTGTACAAAGTTTAACACTATGATTTATGCAATTCCTTTCTGTAAAGAAAATAACTAATCTACTGCTTGGGAGGTGTCAATCATTCTCATGACAATGAAAGTTAACAATAGATTTTGACACGACAAAGTACTTAACAGTTGATAGTTGATAACATAACTTGTCTAATGGCTGTTTCACAGCATTTACTATCTACAGTGGAACCTCGGATTGCGAGTAACGCAGTTTGCGAGTGTTTCGCAAGACAAGCAAAGATTGTTAATCAATTCTGACTTGTAAAAACGAGCAAGTCTTGGTTTACGAGTATCATGTATCACGCATGCGTTCTTGTTTTGACACTGAGTGACACGTGATCACAACTGAGCCAATGATTTCTCTCTCTCTTGTGCTGCAGAATTTTGGGTAATCGTCTCCCCTGGGTCTTAGTGCTCATCTCTCGAGGTGGGGGGGAGGGAGGAGGAGTTTTACTGTGTAAGACGAGGTGAGGGAAGGGGCTAATTCCACACACACACACACACACACACACACACACACACACACATACAAATACACAGCACCCGCGCGCAAAAACGGAAACACTTATCTGTCGGGATTTATTTTTACTTTTTTAAAGGTAAAGTGCAGGTTAATTTGTTTTATTTTTACTTTATATATCGTATTAATTATTTTTACATATTTCTTTTTTTGGGTTGTGGAATGAATAATTTGAGTTTTCATTATTTCTGATGGGAAAATTAGATTTGGTTTACGAGTGTTTTGGAATACGAGCCCACTTCCGGAATGAATTATGCTTGTAAGCCAAGGTTCCACTGTATACACTTATGTGTCCCATCACATCAAATCAGCTATTACGTCTCTTAAGACTGAAACCAAGTTTATTACTGTATCATGTCCGGTTGCTGAGATCTGGCCAGTGCGATTTTGTTTAAAAAAAAAAACACCCTTGGAAAAAACACTGTCAATATATAGTGATATCCTGTGATGTAGTAGGTAAGAGGAAATCATTAGCCTCATTTTGACACCAGGATTTCCCAGCTTCCCCTGAAAATAACTTCGCCAGCAGTTTTATAGCAAAAATGCATTTTTAATCAAAGTTTATGATTAAAACCTTATGAATTCTGTTGAAGGATCAGAAAGACGAGATATAAACCGATTTTTGCCAAAATGGCCAAATTTCACTTATCACACTTTATTGGCCATAGCGCAAAACCAACCTGTGCAACTTAACACATGTCATAATATGATGGGTCACATTTAACTACAGTTAAAGACTTCAATGTATTGTTCATTAATAAATTGTGCTTTGTTATCACAAACACCTGTTTTTTTTTAAAAAACAATAATATAACTGTAAAGATTTCCCCTCAGTAAAATTTTTCCACCAATCAATCACTTAAATCTAAAATATCTGCTTAGTGCAGGTAAGCAGGGAACTAACAATTTGTGCACAATAACAAATGTACTATAGTCAGAAGTGATATAAACTATATGGCCAGAAGTGAACACCTAACCAACACTCATATGTGCTTCATGAACGTCCCATTGAGTTCAGGCACTGATGTCCAGGGAAATGGCATTGTGCAGATTTGGCGCTCCAGTTCATCCCAAAGGTGTCCAATTGTGTTGAGGTCAGGCTTTTGTGTGGATCCCTCAGGTGCTTTCATGCCTTGGCAAACCATGCCTTCATGGATAGGGTCACTGTCATGCTGAAACAGGTTTGGGCTGTTTCGTAGGTTTGGAAATTATAATTCTACAGGATAAGAAGACATCCTAGAGAATGGTTTGCTTCCAACTTTGTGGGAAGGTGCACGTTATGGAAGCGATGGTCACACTTTTGGCCATATAGTGTATATTCAATGTGACCTATAAGGTAATATATATTCTATAATGCACAGTTAGTTGGATCTAAGAAAACTAAGTATACTGAGAAAATCTTACTTTTTGGCCAGGGGTGCTCCAAAGTGCAAATCTATGAGAACACGACACACTCAATTAGACATAAAATAAAAAAGAATTACAATAAATATCTAAAAAGCCACATGAACAAAAGACCTACTGCCCACTAGGTTGGCCAAAGAGGAGTCCAGGTCATTAGTCAGTAACTTTCCTCCATTATGGAGATGTGTGCCTTGGCCGTGGACCTGTGAGGTGGGCTTGAGTAGGGGTCCTAAAAGGGACATAACCTATAGAAGGAGACAGAAGCATGGAAAATGGAAGGTGTGTCCTCTGTGCCTTTACAAACTATCACACTCATTTACAAATTTTTGACTCACCGAGAGACGGTCCAGTCATGCAGAGGAAGTTAAACAGAAACAGGAAAAATATTAAGTCAAGTAGCAAAGATGTCAAGACGAAACATATGAAGACATGTGACTGAATACGTATTGTCGTGTCTTGTCATATTAATGGTGTAAACCTGACCTCCCCAGCCGTTGTTAGTGGCAGGCAGGGTGCTAGTCGGAACAGGGGTGGTGAGGTTGTGTTGGAGGTCAAAATGATCACTGGTGAAACTGTGCACACTGTTGGTTCCAGATACACAGAAACATGTTTTTTTTTTTTTTTTACACATTATGAAATGGATATCAAATAGTAGCAATAATCTTAAACCATCTGATAAAGTAAAAGTACTATTCCCAGTACCCATTTGTGAGGGGTAGATCTGGTGGGCTAGAGAGTAGCTCAGTAGCACCACTACTGGTGCAGCTGCTGTTGGCACTGCCCACGGACTGCCCGCTGGGGGACACTGTCGGGGTCTGCATGCCAATATCTTTGAGCTGTACTCCCTGTGGTGAAGTTAAAGGAAAACCAAAATCAACATGGCTACTCTCTTTTTGATTTCATTTGCTTTGTACGTATCTAACAATCTGATTTGGGCCAGTTGCCTTTAAATCTTGTAATTAACTTTCAAAACTCTAAAAACTGTAAAGTAAAAGTATATAAATAATATCATTATATACAGTGTATAAATAAATTAGGTGTGGCTCAAGACGTTTGTACAGTACTGTATATTTTAAAAAAATATATATAATTTTTAACCTTAGGTGAGGATCTTATCTATCTATTAAATAAAAAAATCAAAGTGAATTTCAGATATACTGTATACTTGTAATTACAACAAATAATATTTTTTTTACCATATTTAAACAAAAAAAAACTCAATTTGTTGAAATAAATTGCATTATACATTTTGTACAAATGTATATTTTGAGTTTCATTCTTATCCTTACATTAATTATCATACCTGGATTTAAGGAATCACATTATTTAAAGGTAAATAGTGCCTTTACTTTCCAAAACTAACCAGTGATACATTGAGTTATCTCACCTTTGCAGGCTGTAATCTGTTGCCCTCAGCCTCCTGAGCCTGCTGTTTCTCATCCCTGCAAACCGGAAAGGCAATAAACAGAAGTAAACAGTCTGAAACCAGATAGGTCCATCTAAAAATGTTCACATCAAACATCATAATGTGGAAAAGTGTGATCTCATCGACTTGGCATGCCTGGGACGTGGTTGTCGGTGCTAGATTGGCGAGTTTGAGACTAGATGTTGAGGCTAGATGTTTTGAGCCTGGAGCCTCAGATTCCACATTTTGGGCTGACAACAGAATGAGAGGAACCTAAAAAAAWTTTTCTGCTGTTGTATCCCATCTACTCTCACTCACTCATCGTCTATACCGCTTTATCTTGTATTCAGGGTCGCGGGGGGCCTGGAGCCTATCACTGGAGGTACACACACACATAAACTCACTCACACACTACCGGCAATTTGGGAACGCCAATTAGCCTAATCTGCATGTCTTTGGACTGTAGGAGGAAACCGTTGCACTCGGAGGAAACCGAATCGAACCCAGACCCTGGAGGTACAGGGCAACAATGCTAACCAATACACCACCGTGCCACCCCCATCTACTCTACGTTTCATTATTTTGTGCATTCTGAGTTTTTACCATTATAAAAGGTGATTATTCGAGTTATCGTAGCCCTTCCTGTCAGTTTTGAACCAGGGCACCAAGCTGTTTCCGCCCGCAGAATGRGTTTTTGTCATTATTTCCCCCCCCATTCTTTGTGAACCTTTAAGATTTACTGTGAAAATACCAGGAGATCAACTGTTTCCAAAATCCTCAAACCAGCCCGTCATCCATAAACCACCATGCCATATCCAAAGCCACTGAGATCACTGGGAATTTTTTTTTGTTCTGATGTTTGATGTGAGCTTCAACATAAGCTCTTGAGCTACTTTTTGATGATTCTACTACAGTATATGCACTGCACCACTGCCATGTGATTGGCTGATTGGATAACTGCACGAATGAACAGGTGTACATGTTGTTCCTAATCAAGTTGGCGGGATGAATGGATCCATGTAAAATATAAAAAATTGCTTCTTACTGTGATCAATATACCGTATTATATCGGCCATAAATTGTGTTGGTCATATTTCTAGTCCAATCACAGCTGACCAAATTTGACAAAAAAAAAATGCTTGATCTAAATCATTCTCACTGTAAACACTCCAGGACAAACTGTTTAATAAGCTATGCCATGTGGAGTCAGCAGGACTCTTTTTATACTTGCATAATGAAAATGTGCTGTCTGGTAGAGACCTATTTATAAGCAAATGCTTTTTAATATCTAATAACATCTCACTGTGCTACATAATTGCTTTTTTCTTTCAGCATCAGTTGATAAGATTGTAAGGATCGGTTTAACCGGGTGAACCCTGATATAGTATGTGTTAGATACCTGTTGACGGAGGAGAGCTCTTTGATTTTCTTGCCTTCCAGAGAGGCCAGGTGTTGTTCAAGAGCTTGTAAGAGACTACTTGGGGCCTGGAAGCGATGCAGGTTGAGGAAAAAGAGATATTTCAGACACGTGCGTAGACACGGAGCGCAATACAAAAGCACGCAGACATACACTCTCACAAACCCTCACACACAAACCGACATGGAACGACATGGACGCTACTACTATACATACAGTACATAGACTTCTACAGCTGAAAGACTCGCTCTCGCTCACTTACTCATACACACAGACACGTAAGTGCACACAGACAGACAAACAGACATATACAGAGTCACAACGGGTAGTTCTGTATTACTGACGTAACCTAATACTCTTCATGAGCCTCTAAAATAAAAAGGGAGACAAAGCAAAAAAGATCCAAATAGAAGATGCTTGTACATGCAAAAAATGTGTTATTTCCCATGCAAGTGTTCTGAAACTTCATACACGGCTTGTGAAGGAAACTGAGATCAAGGACTTCTCAAAGGGGGAGACACAAATTACTAGACTTTGCAACAAACATACAAAAAAAAAAAAACAACAACAACAGAGGGACCTATTTTTTTCTGACCATGCAGAGTACATTATGAAGCACAGATTTAAAAAAAAAAAAAAAAAAAAGAGAAAAAAAGCCAAAGCGCAACCTATGAAACTTTGGATTCCACTTGGAGTTGAATTTTGCAGCAAATTGCACATTTTTGTGCGTACTTTCCTTTGAAATAGTTCAGCAAACGCATGCCCTTTTATCATCAGGAAGAGGAAATAATAATAAAAAAAAAAACACATTTGGAAGCCAAAGCAGGTTATAGAGAGAAAGGCAAATGCTGCATGAGAACATGAGGGTGTGCGTTCGCTGATTGAAATGCAGCGTTCTTCTTCCTTTATGGCCTATAATCAATGAGCTGTACTGGCCGACGAAGAACGTTCACTCTTCACGAGAATGGCCTTTGTTCGTACACAACATTTGCCTTTCAACGACTAGACGTGTCCACTCTGCATGCCAGTTCGAGGGAGGATTTCCATGAATAACAAAAAGAACAGATTTCTCAGACAGTCTAAGAGGACAGAAAACGAGGGAGAGCCCACTGAGAAATCCGAAACACACGCCATGAAAAGAGACTTGTCTTAAAACAAGAAACGAACGAAAAAGATAGCAAGAAGTTAAGGAAACGGTAACAGTGCTGTAGGAGTGTACAAAAGGCCCGTACCACAGGATCTCTATAGTGGATTTATTTATTTATTTATTTATTTATTTATTTATATATACATTTTTTGGGGATTATGTTAGTTATGAAATATTTCCAAGCGTTTCTAAAGATGTAACATTACGCAGGCCTTCTGAAAACTGCTTCAGCTGAAGTAAACAAGGCACTCCTTCCATTTAAAAATGTTTTTGACATGGTTAGGTACCACTGTAGTATGCCAGCTCAACACCTTCAGGAGTCCCTGTCTGATGTAAATGAAAATGTCAAAAAACAAACAAACAAACAAACAAAAAAAGAATAAAAGCCAAATGGTAGCAAACTGAAGGGGGAGGATGTGTGCCCAGCACCCCTCTGTCAGTCGGCATGGAGCGTAATTGGCATGAAATGCACAGTCCAGCATAAACTGGAGGCCTATGTTTGGCATGGCTGCTGACTATAAACTTCAGATGGTGCCAGGCAAAGTTTTGTCCCCTGCTCCAGTTTTAAGGCATTCTATTTATTGTGCACATTCACAACTCTTCCCAAAAAGCTCTTAAAGCAAAMAAATACCCTACCAGTGCAGAGATATATGGCAATGGTGAGCGCCTACAGTATAAAAGCTAAACACTATACCCAAAATCTCTTAGGCACGGACACCATTCGGCTATACATCAGTCTGCACTGGAAATAGAAGCCCTTTAAATTTCTCATGGATTTTACCAGTAAGAAATGGTGGCTTGAAGAGCAAGCACTTAATCTTAACATGATGACACCGCAAACCTCAATAGCCTTGAACGGCCTTTCATTCCTAATAAAGAAAATGCTGTGCTAATACACATGGCAATATTCAAGGCATAAGGCTTCATAAATGAGAGCTTCTGGTGACCAGCTTTTAGTACCCATTTACCTCTGATGAAAACAGAAAATGCAAAACAGCACATCAGATTCCCAGGGAGAGCGCGGGTATGGAGTAAGTTTCTGGAGGCCCCTATCCTAAAAGGTCTGGTAGATGAGGGGTAAACATAGAGGAAAATGGGGGAGGCTGGGGATGGAGGTCTATGGGGTGAGGTGGTGATGAGAATTTCGGGTGAAGCCACATGGCAGAAATTGAGATGAAATGTGCCACTAACCTGTGAGAGATCTGGGATGTCAACCTGATCAATTCCAACTTGCTGTGACACAAAAAAAGGAAAAGAGGGAGCAGAACAAAAACGAAAAGAAAAAGAAAAAGAAAGAAAAACAATGTGGAACCAAAAAGGTCAAAGAAAAGAAAAGACAACAGAAATCAGAAAAGAGGTATGTGGAGGAGGGAGGAAGAATAAAGAAAAAGAGCCATTACTCCATGCAGCGTTTGTGTGGTGGTTAAAGAAAATATGGACAACTGCATGTACAAAGAGATAGATAACAAGGATTTGGATGTTGGCTTCATGGGTGAGAAAACAATGAAATGACATTTTTGGTGTCATGTGAACGGAGATGAGAGATTCATGACTAGGTGAGAAACATCCAAAAGAAACACACAACTAATGTTGACTTTGAAAAAAAAAAGGACAAGAAAAAATGGCATACACACATCGTTATACAAATAAAGAAATGCGCTCTTAAAGTCAACTTTAGTCTGTTTTTGGATAGCACTGCACCCAGTTCCTGAAGAGACATATTACTTAGCCAAAAAAAGACAAAATAATAAAATTTTATCTAGAAATCAAGCAGGATGTGCAGAATTCTTTTTTTTTTTTTTGTTCCAAAAAATACCTCCATACACAGCAAGACATTATGATTTAGAAACAAACAAACAAACAAACAAACAAACAAATAAANAAATAAATAAATAAAGGAACGGCTAAATTCCAGCCATGCGGCACAGTTGTCAAAAAAAAAAAAAAGGACTCGCTTTAATGCATACTCATTTTCTAAAGGCAGAGGACGACATTACTGCACGTTTATCCATCAACCTTTTAGATACAAAACACTACAAAGTCCTCACTCATACTGTACAGTATCTGATCACAGTCCGAGATCTTCCATGTTGACAACTGTGCCCTGCATCTGGACTGCAAAACTGTTCTTTTTTTTTTTTTTTCTTTCTGCAAAGTTAAGTCAAATGACTGAAGTAGTTGGTCTTCATACGTATAACACATCAATCATTGTTCTTATCGTTGCTGAGATAGACTGAGAGACATCTTGCTAACGCATGCAGTGCAGGCAGCAGAACAGGCAGAATGAAGGGGAACCTTTGGTAAAAGTTGAACCAAAAGCCAAGAGGGGCAGTAATCAGAAAAAAAGGGCCTCAATGCCCGACCAAACCCATGCACTGAGTGTATTCATAAACATTTTACCTCTGCCACTTTGAGAAACTCTGAGAGCTTGGTCATCCTGATAAGAAACCTCTTGTATATTTCCAGGGCTTCTTTGCACTGGTGCTTCTTCATATCAAAATATTTCTCTTTGAAACGAAACAAGGCATTTAGTACAACACTGCATGCATACATAATCAATCTCATTTGCATTCGCTTAAATGTCTTATACCACAGCGCTGACGAATTCTTCAATCTGATTGGTTAGAAGGTGTTGATTTATTTTAGAAGTCTGGCTTTAAGGCAAATATCCGGTTGATATCAGTGTATTATGTACTTGTTTTAGSTATTTCACAGGATGGATGTGGTCTAAATCTAATAATAATCATGTTAATTATGTTTCATTGCAATGTTACTGTAGCTCAGTGGCTTTAGACTACGGATTGGAAAGTCCCAGGATCAAACCCCAGCACTATCAAGTTGCCACTGTTGGGCCCTTGAGCAAGGCCCTTAACCCTCAATGGTTCAGACATACAGTATAGTGACATAAAATGCAAGTCGCTCTGGATAAGTTCGTCTACCAAGCGCTGTAAATGTAAATCTAATATTCACTCACTCATCGTCTCCTATCCCATGAGACATAATGTGGGACATATGACGGGGTACACCCTGGGCAGAATGACAATCCATCGCAGGGCACACATACTGTACGGTATAAACACACTTACACGCCCACACTCATTTGGGAACGCCAATTAGCCTAATCTGCATGCCTTTGGACAATGGGAGGAAACTAGAATACCCGAGGGAAACCAACCACGCACATGGAAGAACATGAAACTCCATGCACACAGGGAATCGAACCCGGACCCTGGATGTACAAGGCGACAGTGCTAACCACTAAGCCAGTTTGACACCCAAATCTAAAAATAATAATATTATTTATATTTCATTGCTATGCAACAAAGAAAAAGTTGAAAAGTGTCTCCAGTACAGTATTAATAATATTCTATATTGTATATTATAAGCAGGGGTTCCACAAATGTAAAATGTAACTATAACCAAGTCATTCTTTAATAAAAATAATGCAGTTATTAAGCCAATGCTGTGGTATAAGAGGAATAAAACACTTCAGGTTTGTTTGGTAAAAAAAAACAATCAGCTTGGCTTTATCACACCAATCCATCCATCCATGACTGATGATATTCCTTAAACGAACAGCAACACCAGAAATACCAAAAAGTGGATGTAAACATGAGACTATACTATATTACCTAGAAGGTTAATAACACCCTCGTTGTAAGCAGCAAATATGCGAATAGAGTCCTTGAAGAGCAGCATGAAGGCACCATTGATCACACCATTGGTCAGTACATTAGAGGTGGCCTGGAGGGAGAATCAGAGTAATGCATTTAAGTGCAAATGTTAGGATTGTGAAAGTGCTCAGGAAGACATTGAAATACAAGTCATTCCAAATGGCACTCATTTGGTTTCAGAGCTTATTCAAGTAATACAGTATATGATCAGTATGATCATGTTGTATGTGCAGCCACACCTTTTATCCATATGATATTGAGGATATATTTTTTCAAGCTAAAAAAAACCAGAAGCAATGTAAAGCTTAGTCCGTTCCTGACACTTTTCTGTTATAATAAGCTTGACTCTTTTGGGAAGGCTTTCCAGAAGATTTTGGAGCGTAGCTGTGAGTAGATTTTTTTGTCTACTCAGYCACTGTTGAGTAGACATTAGTGAGGTCAGACACTGTTGTCTGTCTGRGGATCATGCAGTCGACATTACAGTTCACCCCAAAGGTGCTCAGTGGGGTGCTTCTACTCCAACCATGACAAACCTTGTCTTCATGGAACTTACTTCATGCTGGAAAAGGTTTGGACCACCTTTGCTCCAGTGAAAGTGAAATCTTAACATATATATGTTATTATATATACATTATATGTGACAGTATATAAATATAGTCTATACAATTGTGCTGTTCATAATATGTTGCAAATGTTTAGCGGCAAAAGGCCACATACAAGTGTAATGGGAAAATATCCATATACATTTGGTCATATAAGTTTATATATACAGTACAATCACACAACTGTTTAGTCCCAATCCTGTGAGTTCCCATCACATTGCCTGCGTATAGAAATTTCACTATGAAACCTAGCTATGGTTTTTACTGTTGATCTTTTACCACGTAGTTCACCAATTGTTTAACTGATCGCCATTCGTGATTTTTTTCTGACCGCAGTTCTTACACAAAGCTGACGGTTTAGCACTATAATAATATGTTATAATAATAGGTAGTAATAATAATAATAATAATAATAATATGTTAGTTTGTTTCAGAAGGGTCAATTTATTCTCCTGCCTCAAGCATAGAGCTGAAACTACTGAAATTGGATTAAGAACTGTCCAATGCATTATTAAAACCTGGAAGAATATTGCTGAACCATTACAGTTACCCGAGATCGTGACCCGAGATCACTTAAACCAGGGGTCGGCAACTTTAACACTTAAAGAGCCATTTGGACCTGCTTCCCACAGAAAAGAAAACACCTGGAGCCAGTTATCTGAAATGAAGATAACTTTGTATATATAGTTTTTTTTTTTTTTTTTTACCTTTACGCTTTGTATAAAAAAAACTGTAGTGTGTTGCATTTATGAAATCAGTGCACTGCTATAGAGAGAATTTTATTTCTGCATGCAACAAAAACATTTTGAACTCCGAAAAAAAAAGACTCTGAGTTGAAGGTTACTTTCAAATAAAATACTCAATGTCTATTTGAGTCCTGCTCGTATTTATTAAATAAAAAGCTGAACCTAGATTTTCCACCTGCAAACCAAAAATGCCGTCTGCTCCTGTGTGCCGTTAGCCTTTTATCGCGGGTACTGCAGCGTGTAGTCGTCTGTCAACCTTAATAAATCACTTGCCAGCGGGTATGGCATATTGGCGATTGTGACAAAAATTAAACATGTTTTATTTTAATGTTACCATGATCTTCAAATTTAGAATTACATTTAAAATCAAATCGTAAAATATTGCTATGTTTATTAATTAAAATAAAAGCATTTCCACACGCACAATGGGAAAGGAATTCAAGGGATTGGGACTAAACAGCTGTGTAGCCTTAAGAAATGGTCTGTGAATCTCATCTGAAAAAAGGGCGCCCATCATGCCTAGTGCCTACCGTTCAAGCCTGTTGGGACAGTGCTATGATCTAGGGTTTATTCAGTTTGTCAGGTCTACACTAAGCAATGTTATGTACCCAAAAATTAGGTCAGCTGACTACCTGAAAATAAAGAGTGGCCAGGTTTTTCCAGCAATGCATTTTTTCATCCTTGATACATACTGTATTTTAACCCCATGCAGTAGAAATCTAGGTACTGAGACCAAAATTGTTTATTTGTACCAGGCTGTAAGAATGTTTTATTTCTGTTGTAAAGTCAGGCTTTTTAACATGGGGGGTCAWTGGGGATTGACACATTTTTGGAGCCAGCCCCCAGTGGACATTCAAGGACCTGCCGAGAAAATGCACTTCAGCATTGGCATCATTTTTCAAAACCAGAGGTTGCCCCTTAGTAGTGACACACAGTACAAAGTCAGCAGGATGTAAATAGCTACAAATCTAAAGCTGATTTTAAACATTTCTGACAAGGCATACATCAGATACTGGGAGACTTTACCATGGTTTCTCTGCTCTCAATCGGTCTACACATTTTATATCTGAGAAACCATAGTAAAGCCTCTCATGTCTGGTGTCTGATGTATAAAAATCATTTTTTACCATAGAGAAAGCTATTTTTATAGAATGGGTTTTAATCTACTGTCACACCTTTCAAGCATTTTTACCTCAAAGTCTAGCAGGGCATCCAGCTGATTTTGAATGATAGGGAGAGTCTTCATCAGCTTCTCTGTGCTCATGGTGCGCATCACACCATCAATCCTACAGGACAATGATAGCTTACAGGAGCTTGCACAGAACTATAAATAAAAGTATGCCTATAAAAGGATTCTCTGGGTTGTTGGGTTTTCCAAAAAAAATAAAATAAATAATAATAATAAAAATCTATCTTTACTCACCCCCTCTTCATCTTGGTAAAGTCAACTGCAACCAACCTGTAGGACATTGCCCGTTCATTAAGATATCTGCTATATCGTCTGATGTAGGTGGACATGTCATAACCTGTGGGAAATACATAATAAATTTTTGTATAAATTTATATTATCCTGTAATGACTGCCTGAAGAGTGTGGTGTTATTTAAAAACAAATCATACACACCTTGTAATGCCCCTTTATCTATGAAATTATTCAAGTTAAAGAGTGTGCTTCTGGATGCGAGGTATTGGATGAACCTCTATTCAAAGGAAAGAAATAAAATTCGTAAGAGGAGCTCTCAGCAGGTTTGTTAGTACATCAGGAAAAAAACTGAATTTTGATTACTGATTTAATATTGTTGACAAAACATTGATATCATCATTTAAATAGCTTTTAACATGTTCAAATAAACTCAATCTTAAAAATGTCACAGCACATTAGTTAACCCACTATGGACCTATAAATGGTTTCGTTTATGCAATTTTATTCCTGCCCTGTAATTAAGCTCTTTGGTTACCAAGGCAACCGCTACCTTTTGGAACTACTGTATTTCAGATATTCAGCGTACACCATGGTAAGCCACTTTTTAAAATGCACTTTTTTTTTCAAATATTTAATGGTTATGTTTAATTAAAAATAGTTACTGTACCTGTTATTGCTCATTGTCATGTATAAGTGACATTCTCCAAGATCAAATATTGTATATTACAAGCTATTTATTTGTGGATGCAGTAGGATTACAACACAAGTTTTTTTTTCTATTTTTATAATGTGTCCGTAGAGGGTTAAAAAATCAAATACAATTACATTTTAACAATGTTGTGACTCTTACCTCATTGCCATACATCATAAGATGATGTGTGGTGATAAGAGTCTTGAACACCACAACCCAGCTTTGACTGGAKGTCCTCTCAATCAGCGTGTCGGCCAGATGAGGTATACTCACACTCAGCTCATTGGTGCAATGCATCAAATCTGGTCATTGCACAGAAACAAAGAGAAATAACAGTAACGAAAGAATTCTACAAAGAAAAAAAAACAGACACATACCTTGTTGTGTTGCTGAGAATGCCAATGCAAACTTCTTTCCTAWCATCCCTGAGGCTTACCTCTGTCCTAAACTTGTTAACCGAGAGCTTAATTGATTACCTGGTCCCTTAATCAACTATCTTACGAAGTTATTTGTGAATTAAACGAAAACACGTCTTGATTCATGAGGTCGATGGACGCTCCCCTCCACAGCTGACCCTTCTAGGTATGTCATCAGCAAACAGTGGAAATTCAATTTTGGGGGAATAAATTTACTCTGGTCGGCTATARARTAAATTCTTCTCTGAAATGTCTTACAAGTTCCCTTTTGGAGAATGAATGGTAATATTCAATAAGCCTAGGGTTTATTTATTCATGAAACATCCATTGAGTGAGCACTTTTTGGGGGCCAAAGTAATTGGAGAGAGGAAAATGGTACAATATTTTAGGACCCTGAAGCAAGTGGAGGTTTAATGATCTTACTCAGAAACAAAATCTTCATTCCACAGTGTACAGATCTACTGCACAAGCCAAGAGCACATGTGCATTATATAGTGTAGCCAAGCTTGAGACTGAATGCAGCGATCGCAGCTTTTTCCTTGGATCTACTGACTAATGCTCTGAAAAAACAACAACAGCTTGATGAAAGATAAATAACTCAAAGTTTTCCTAGAAAAATGAACAGCTCATGAAAGATCATTGCATGTCCAGAATGTACTATCTTCCCAAACCTAAAGGAACAATCCACCCTGAACGTTCTGCATATTAATCTTTATTATTAACTCATAATCTCAAATGGTGTAAAAGATTTATTTTAGAATAATGAGTTGTCTTTTTAATCTTAAAWGACTTTCATCCACATGGTGGTATTTTTCACTTTGGCTAATGGTTATCTACAGTACTCACAACACAGTTTGACTACCTGCTGATAGTCCCACCAGGGGGAACACATCTCTGCCTAAAAAGACCAATGCAGCAGCGTTTTAGTCCTCCTAGCTCCCTCACTTTCTCTTCTGTACACTTTGCTCAAATAGATACCCTTTCTGGGCTTCATTTTTCATGCTAATACCACCATCAACACAAAGTAGATCGCTAACGCACAGAATCCTTGCTCAAACCAATTTCTTGGACCATTCCGTTCTTGAACTTTGAGTCCAGTGTTTGCTCTCTAAGCTTCTTCTAAACATGATTACTCAATAACATGAGCAAAAACTCCTTTGTTTTTATTTTAGGGGCGTTGCCAAAAAGCAAAACCTTCTAGATTTGGTATCATTTACTTGCACTGTAACATCTTCTCAAGGAATAAAAAAAAAAAAAACATGATCAAAAAAAGTGAACATCACTTTGAAACAAAAATTTCAATATAATGGTATTTGATGTGTTTCAGGGAGACGGCGTCCTTTAAAATGGCGTTATCCCAAATGGTTGGCTATGTAGTGACATAGTTTATTATATTTTTTGACAGAATAGTAAGCATTCTTTCTGCATCGAATGTGGTTAAATGTTCTGGGTATTTAAACATTAATTGATGCACAATTCAGACACAGTATAAGCTCTCCAAACCTGCATTGATAGTCATCAGCTTGTGTGAGCACTAAGAGTAATCAAAAGCAGCACACAAGCAAAAGGTGTTGTGCAAGTGCTCTTTTTTAATATATATTATATATTTATTTATTTTTGTTCATATCTGAATTATTTCAGATATGAACAATTTGGATATGCCCTTGATATTATAGGTCTTCACTATTGTTATTACTATTTTAATTAAATCATGCTTGTTTAAGATGTTGGAGATTCTGGGATGGTTAACAAATCAAAGCTTTAATGCAGATACCTGTATTATTATTATTATTATTATTATTATTATTATTACTATTTTAATCAAACCATGCACGTTTGAGATGTTTGGAGATTCTGGACTTGTAACAAATCAAGTCTTTATTGCAGATAGCTATAATGTTGTTGTTCATTATTATTATTATTATTATTATTATTATTATACATGCGATTGGATTAATCAGAATGAGAGGGTTATTAAATTCAACCTAACCCTGCCCTGTTGACAATAATGGCATTCCTCAGGAGCATTTCCAGTGTTGCAGTGAGGCCTCACTGGTATTTTTTGTGTGATAAGTGTGTGATTATAGCCTACTGAACGGCCCTAAAGGGGTCCTTAAGGCTTTATGGGCTGGCTGCCTTTGCTACCCTGACCTTGAGTATAATTGGAAATGATAATTGGTGCCTATTAGAAACGTTAGAATCAATAGGCTGTGAATAAGGAGGGGAAGGAGAGAAAAAAAAAATTCAATAATGCAATAAAATCGACCTATAAAGGCCAGCTGACGGTGAGGCTAGATAAATGTATGGGACTTAACCTACAGTCAAGGTGCTTCTTCTTGGGCGCGCTGACTTCGTGCGTCGTGGCCTTGCACACTGCCTTGCTGATGGCCGAGCCGCTCATGCTGTGCTGCGCCGCGGCGATCCTGTCCGTGATGGACTGTCCCGACATGATCGGCTCTTCGATGTGAGCGTGTGCGTGAGAGTGTGTAAAGAGAGAGAGAGAGAGAGAGAGAGAGAGAGAGAGAGAGAGAGATCGCCTTTCAGTCAATGGACGTATTCACTGCAGGGGTGGAGAGCGCGCGCGCTGGATGCGCACAGGATGCGCTGACATTCAGACGAACAGCGTGCCGATCAAGGACGTACGCGCGCCCTGAAAAGCCCCCCGACGATCCGCAAAGTGATGAGCGATCGAAACGCGGTGCGCCTTGCGTTACTACAGTACTACCCGCAATAGGACATCACTATGGTGACTGCTACCCTCCCGCGCCGCCGGTTAACCATGTAACTGCTGCCGCTCCGATAAGACTACTAATCGCTCCGATTTACGCTCWCTTCTCCTCCTCCTCTTCTTCTTCTTCTTCTTGTTGCAGGTGAGTTGATGATGAGGTAAAGCTTTTCTCAGGACGCCGCAGAGCAGATCAGGATCAGGATCAGGATCAGCTTCAGGATGAGGATGAGGATGAGGTTCAGGCTAGCTGCTTCAGTATCATTGTCAGATTCCTTCAGCCTGCATCACGAGCACACGATCGTCCAAAAAATCACCCAGTCTCACCGCAAGATGCGAATTCAGCATTTCAGCATTTCAGCATCATGGTACCCCAACTGAACAAATCCAGCGTTCGCCTCCTCCGATTCAGAGCCGGATGCTCAGCTCGGCGCAAAATGGCAGAATCAGGTGACCTGAGAAAGAGGAGGAGGAGGAGGAGGAGGAGGAGGGATGATGGAGAAAAAAAAAAGAGGGTGAGGGTGGGGGGTGGCGGGGGGTTGGTCTGTCTATCCGGGGTGGGCATCTTAAAGTGAAATTTTCATTATGCATTAAAAAAAAGAAAGAAAAAAAGAAAAGAAAATCCATTTCCCTGATTTTTATTTCACACAAAGTGCCTGTCTTAGCCAATAAATCACAAATTCATTCACAAGACATGGTTTTAAATGCCTTTATTGACCTCCCCTCCAGCTCCCAAACTGTTCAGTTCATCTCCATGTACATGTGCATGAATGTGGCACAATAAATAAAGTCAATAAATACAGCATATCAGCAGTGAATGAAGAAAAAAACAAAACAATAAACAATAGCATTTAAATAAATGATCATATATAATATTTGACAGATACTGTATAAAACATTGATTTGGCTATTGTGAAATCATGGGGGAACAGGCTTACCGCCCCATTTCTCTCACTACATAAAACCCGAAGTGGTCGCATCAGAATTTTTTTTTTAATTTGTTAATTGTGAGCACATTTTAGTAAAAACCAGTGAAAAAAAGAAAAAAAAGAACCAAAAAAAAAAAAAAACAAGCAGGATGAGTCACTTTTCTAGTTTGTTCGCTCATTTGACTTAATTGTGCATACAATGGTATTAAAAATGACCGATTGTTTTATCGTGCATATAAAAGTATCATAAGTAGTCTGTTTTTTTTTTTAAAAAAAAGGAAAACATTTGTTTATTTGGAATAAGCAAGAAATTTTCAAGTAAATCACCTGCACAGTGCAACCCCAACAGCCCCAGCTTAACAGATTGCTACTCATACAATGCAAAATAATACTGTGTCCTGGTTTGTTCTTCATTAAAAAAAAATTTTTGCATTCAAAGATTGATMAAGAAAAAAAAAGTGTTTCAGTCAGATTTGCTCCATTCCTTTTCCATGCACCATTTGAAAACTCTAAAATTAACCAAAATTGGGGGTTTGAACAAAAACAAGCAAAAAAATAAAAAATAAAAAAATGACAAACATAACTTCAGTATTGTTTCAACCTGCAGTGCATTAGAACTGGAACACTTTGCTAGCACGCCATGACACACTCTCAATTGCGATTCCATTGTTTTGGATTAGTATATTGACACTAATTGGACTTTGCTTTGTGTGTTATGTGCTTTACTGATTTGCTGAGTAAACCCACATCTAATTGGTTTTGGTTTTTGTTTCTGCTGATTTCATGTTGTTTTGTGTCAGTGTGGATTATCCGGCTACCTGCTGTGACAAAACTCTCACTGATGCAAGATGCATTTTGCCTTGTATTTTTTGTTCATCTCTATTGGTTTTATATAAAGTAAAGGCAAGATTTGAAAAGACACGTTAAAAAGCAAACATTATTATTATTATTATTATTATTTTTATTATGCTTTGGAAACTTGTTTGTAACCACACATTAAGGGGTGCAAATATTTTACCAAACCCCTTGAAATATTCATGTCAGAACCATTTTTCTTACTGTTTTTTTTACTTTTTATTTTTTTTACTGTAGTCTAAATTCAAAAGTAAGCACCATCAAATGTCATGGTTGGTTCCATGAGCTAATTCCTTAACCGTTAACTGCTCACCTATCTAAACTATAGATTATAGCACTAAATGAGGTAAATGTTATTGCATAAACAGGTTAACTATCAATCATTTGGTCCACCAGCCTGGACAATCACAAAAGCAGCCTTGTAAATTTTCTTCACAGAGCCTTTGACTGTGCATATACTCTACCAGTTACTGGATTTGTACTGTAGATGAAATGCTATAGGAATATAAACCAGCAGGGTGTTTTTTTTGTTTTTTTTTGTTTCTGATGCTTTACTGCAGTGCCTTATCTTAATTGCTTTTTGAGGATGAAGCTAGCAACTCTGTGCCCCTTTCTCACGCTCCTTCTCTCACTCTCTCTCTCTCTCTCTTGCTCCTCCTTGCCATCAGTCTTACTACTTGGTACATGCAGAGCATTTAGCTTTGCCATGATCTTTGGTGTTGTTGTTGCCAGACAGGGTCACTGTGTTTGGGTCCGTCTCACTGACAGCGTTCTCCTCGTTGGCCAGTATGTTTTCCACCAAGCACCTGATCGCTGCTTCAATGTTGGTGTTTTCCTACGACAAGCAAGAGTCACAGATAAGAATGTGCTTTGGATTTAGTGCTTATTACACAGCACCCTCAATCTGTAGTAAAACACATCAGACTACAGACAACACTACCAATTCTTACACTTATATAAGGAAATAAATTAAAGCTTTGAGGCCTTGGGAGTTATATAGTGTAATAAATAAAACAGCATTTTATTTAAAATGCATTTCAATGTTCTGAAGACACTGAACAGAAGAAAGTACTGTATATAAGGACAAATAAATGTCTGACGGGCATGCAGGGAGGAAAAGCATAATCATAAAACTTTCACAGAAATATGATGGTGCTTTCGTTTGAAATCGATGAAAGTCCTGCTCATGGACATTTTATGGACACCTGAAACGAAACGAAAGGATGTGGACAAAGCCTGGCAGAGTTCATAAGGTGAAAGGAAGCTGTCTTGGTAAATAAAAATTAAATGACTGCGAGGTGTCTATAGCCACAGCAAGGCTTCTAACCTGAGCAGGTGTGGATGTAATAAAGGAGAGGGTTGATTACTCTTCAGATTTGCATTTGTTGAGCCTCATCAAGTTTACACACATCCAGGGGTCAACCAATGGACAAATATCACATATCAACCAGTACTTGCATGTCAGTTTCTGTATAATGCATGTACTGTATAAGATCAGTAATCACTATATAAAGAAGTTAGCCATGGGCAACACTGTGAGAAAGGATTCGGATATTAAAAAATAGCAATGAAAACAAATTTCTGTCCACCTCAGAGATAAGAGTGGAACCAGAAGAGTCCAGGTTTGTTCTTTTACCATGTGCTGTGCACAGAAGAGGGTGATGTGATTTACACACCCGTCAGCCGAAATGACAATCATGTGACCGCAGCAAATTCTACAGCACTTAGGCAGCAGTTAAGTCACATGATATAAGCGCCTCCTTTTGTCAAAGCACAAGGTTTAACTTTCGTAACAATTCAATCTGCTTTTACGATCCATTTCTCTCTCGTCTTACAGTATACAGTATATTTCAAACGTAGGTCACTGCAGAGCAAACTACTTGGAAAAAGCTCTGGCCTCCAGAGTTCACACAGCAGGGTGGTAATATTTATTCGAGGAGCTGCTCTGGGTCCTGTTCATACAGTTCCTGTCTCACACACCCCTGTGTGTTTAATTAGAGAGGGACTGCGAGCTGAAACACATGCCCTCTCTAAATTGTGATACGTGTCCGTGTGGTTCATGTCACAGTAACACAGACGCACGATCATCAAACACTGACCTCTGAATCATCTCGGTGTCAATCCACATCACCGGGCCATTTATTTGAAGCTCAAATAATAGTTGAAGCAACATTTGGTCAACTTTGTTTAAAATTCCTTCACGGATTCAAAGATAAGCCAACCAGGCTGAATTAAGCCGAATAACGCTTTCTGGCCATAAAAGCTCATGTCTGGCAGACGTCATTGATGTTATGTAACAATGACTCGTGAAACACATTATAAAACACTCAAACAGAGGCAGTGAAACAATGAAACACTCACACTCGGTTCCCTTTTATGTGCACCGGTAATTGGCCACTCACCTTGGCTGATGTTTCAAACCAGCCCACGAATCCGGTTTCTTTGCAAAATGTGTCAAGTTTGGGAATCTGAGTAGATAGGCCGTCCCGTGACTGGTCGGATTTATTGGCCAGCAGAACAGCTGGGACCGGTTTGCCATTGCTGAGGGTAACCTTTGTGTCCAGATCATCCTTCCACTTTGGTACTGCCTCAAACGTTGATGCTCTGGTCACATCGAATACTATCAGAGCTCCTACAGCCTCGCGGTAATACACCCGTGTCATATTGCCATAGCGCTCCTGACCTATAAAAAAAAGCGGTAAATACTATTTTACAAATTCCAGTGTTTATTGCATTATGGTAATTTTATAGTTTCTGACGGAAAACGTTAACATGATTTGTTTTTCAGTTTATGCGAGGAAAATGTCTTTACCTTTGTATAAAGCTGCTAAAATGAAAGAAACCAACTAACTAAATTTATTTGTAAACAATCATCAACATTAAATGTAATTATAACCAGATACATTTGTTATTAATAAAAGAATGTGATGTGATGTTATTCATCAACAAAGAAAAATAGCAAGTTTTTATATCACACCTCTTTGTCATTAGTTACTTCCCTTCAACATTCATGTTGTGTTTTATTACATACATACATAAGACTCTAACAGTGCATGCTTATTAAACATGAAAAAGATGACGTAATCAATAAAGGTAAGGTTTGGAGTCCATATGAGCAATATTAAATCAGATTAGGATCTGGAATTCAAATCTGATCCATGAAGGTACAAGAATACTTAATATACAATTATTATACAATAAAAATCTACAATTATTATACAACATTATTATGCAACAAAAAAGCTACAAACAAAAGTCTCTCTCTCTCTCTCTCTCTCTCTATATATATATATATATATATATATATGTTAATTTTATGAATCAGTTTCGAAAATTTAATGTTACAAAAAATCTTTAAAAAAAAACAAATTGCACATCAGCAAAGGAAGGAAGAAAATTTCTTTGGGCTCTGCATAGGATTTGTTTATGCCTTATTTCTGAAGGCATCTTTGCATAGAATTTCTTTGCATGTGCTTTAGACATTTACACAGAACTGTTTGTTATTCAAAGTACAGTATGTGTGTGAAGTTGCCTGACACAACAGTTCTTCCATGACAACTAAATGCAATTTTTTAACATTTGTTTTATCTTCTGATGTTGACCCAGAAGTTGGCAGTTACTACTGATATCATAAATCAGCTTATGGGCATGGAATTTCTTTTCTTTTTCTGAAAATTAAGCTAGGGTGGGGGTTAATTTCTAGTTAGAAATTTCTAGTTATCTTACTCATTTTATAATGCAGCTAAGAGAAGCAAGAAAAGAGAAAGAAAGAATGAATGAGACATGAGACAAAGGGGCATAGAGAAAAAAGGGCCCTTAGCTCAACTCCTAACTCTCATGTGACTCTCCACATGCATGCAAGAAGCAAATAGACACCCATCTTTTTTATAATAAGCTGGATGCACCAAATTAGTTTTCAAATAACAACTACTATTTGTTTTCTTCTTTGCATATTGGAATATGCCCAATTTTACACAAAAACAAGAAGCAAAAATTCCAAAAATATTTACAATAAGGCTGGATAGTTTAACAATCTGAGGGTGGACTGGCCCAGAGACAAAAAGCAAGGAATCTTGAAAAATTCCTATTTTGCACAACAAGGTTGATCCGGGCCTTCTGAAAGACATCGTCTCGCTGTTCGAACACTCTCATTCTATGCCTTTATCAACAAAGTCTTAATAATACCTTAAATAAATAATTACATTTAATAATTAATAATGCTTTCAACCTTACTTGTTCAATATTTAAGAACATTTAGTGTGTACATTTTACCATGAATCTTTGGAGGTGTTAACTTTTTTGTGCAAGTAAAAGAAGATGTAGAACATACAAACATGCAAACCAAGTGATGTGACGTGACTGCAGTTGTGATGTGATATGCGATGTAATATGTTATGTGTGATATGTAATATGTAATGTAATATGTGATGTGCATATATAATGATATGTATAACTTTAAAAAAAATTATTTAACTTTTTTAATTCATTAACTTTGTTGATTAAGGAGTACTAGATACATGGGTATAAAAACACAGACAAGTGCAACATTTAATGTCTGAAACATTTCAATAAAATTTTAAACTGCTGAATCATATCACATATTTATTATTATTATTATTATTATTAACAACAACAACAATAATAATAATAATAATAATAATAATAATAATAATAATAATGCATTAAAGGCAATCTTACCTGCAATGTCCCACAGCTGAAGGCGGATGACTGTGTGATTGTCCCAGGTCAGCACTTTCAGCGCGAAGTCGACGCCGATGGTGGCGCGGTAGTGCTGTGAGAAGATCTGATGAACATATCTCTTAATAATCGAGGTTTTTCCAACTCCGAGGTCTCCGATCACAAGAACCTTAAACAAATGTTCTTGCTGCATGACTGTAATTTCCACTAACGCAAGAAACACGAGCACTAAACTGGTTTACTGGTTATTTCCAGAAGCTTGTATAAACTTAGACATTCTTTAATCGCTTAGAAAAATAAAAACAAATTAAAACTGGAATTATTCATCATCAATGAGACTAATACGATTCAAAATATTTACTATTTTAAAAAGTGTCTTATCTTCTTATAAGAACTGCATTCTCATTCTCTGTAAGATGCATTAAAACACCCTACTACACTTGAAGAGTTCAGAGGCTTGTGTACCTTCACGGCTTCCGTAGTATGAAGCTGCCGAGCCCCCGACCTGTGCTTTCATATATACCGAGAGGCGGGGCGAGGGATGGGGGCGGAGCTACAGCTCCACTCAGCTCAGCGCAGTTCAGTTAAAAAATTACATTGTTGGGAAAGCCTTTATAAGAAGTAGATTACATTATAAATAACATTTCTAAACATTATAAACATATTAAATATAAAAKAAAAACAACAACAACAAAAATAAGCAGCAATATTAACAAAAACGTAAAAATCAGAAATCAAAAGCAGTGATGTTAAATTATAAGTAGAGTTTCATGGTGTGCGGATGCTGTGTCTCACACTGTGTCTCACTGTCTCTCGGTCTCTCACACACACTATATGAAGAAAAAAGGACCTGCAATGTCATCAGTTCGCCTTCTGCAGCTATAACAGCTTTCCCTCTTCTTGGAAGGCTGCCCACAAGATTTTGGAGTGTTCCTGTGTGAATTTGTTCCCATTCATTCTGTAGAGCATTTATAAGGTCAGGCACTGATGTTGGACAAGAAGGCCTGGCTCGCAAACTCCATTCCGCTCTGTGYGGGCCAGTCAAGTTCTTACACACCCAGCTCATCAAATGGACTCGGGCACAGTCATGTTGGAATAGAAAAGGGCCTTCCCTAAACTGTTTCCACAAAGTTAGAAGCATAGCATTGTCCAAGACGTCTTGATATGCTAAAGCATTATGATTGCCCTTCGCTGAGGATAAGGGGCCTGATTAAAACAATAATGATCAGATGAATAATTAACAGGTTTGGCCAAATACTTTTGTCCATATAGTGTATTTTGCAGCAAAGGCAGCAGTGGGGCCTTCTCCTAAAATTATTCTCATTTTTTAACATCTGTCAATTTGGGAAAATTTTGGATTTAGTGTGTGATGTTTTCAGTGCTTGCACACTGATCACAAGGTCTCTGGGCAACCAGGTTCTCCATTCTCTTCAGAATATATTTTATTTCATCTCAGGGAATGTATTATCATTTTATTTGTAATTATTATTAAAACATGTATGATTTAGTTAACAAATCATTTGAAACAAATAACAAATTGTACAACATAACAAACCCCTTCCAATACCTGTGTA
>QMIH01000166.1:304735-315255 GCA_003987875.1 Clarias batrachus
TTTCATGAATATCATTCGTTATAATTACACAAATTTGCATTACAAACATGGCAATGTACAGCAGGTTATTCCAAATTATATGCTGTAAGGTGATAATTGATGTCTGAATTGTTGTTTTTTTTTTTTGTATTTTTGATTTCTTAAAAATGTACACAACTGTTGTCACGGTACAAAAAAAAAGGGGGTTTAAAACAATCGACAGTCTGCTTTTATAACATATCTCCTTTTCACGGAAAATATTTTGCCATTAGAATAAATTTACAACTCCACCCAAAGGACACATCTAACCCCGTATCGATCGCACCATCTGCACAGACTCTTATCTGTTATCTGTTCTGGTGGGGGTGAACTATTTGGCCAGCCCTGCTGTAGTAGGCCTGAAGAAGAGATCCTCCCACACACACTGTAAAACCTCTAGTATGCGCTCAGACGTCAGTTCGCGCGTCACTGCGCCACATCGCGCGCCCCCGCGTGCTGCCCCGCGCCCGCGCGCTTTACGGTAATGGTACTGATGAGGGATGAGTCAGGCTATATGATGATGCTGATGATGCTGCCATTTCATCAGCAAATTTTACAAACATTCTTTCATCCATTATTATGAGATTGAAGATTCGATTTTGCAAATGGATTAAAAACCAGCTTTGATCTTAGATTCGATCACGCGCCTGCTTCATGATTGTGCTTCGGAAACTAGTTGCATAGGCTGTTATTTGTAACAAAAACCTGCTCGGATGTGAGTGTGGATGCTTTGCTTGGGGACGCGGCTTGTTTTCCAAACAATGAAGACGATGGGTTTTGCCTTTGCAAGACATTAATAGGCTTAACTAAGGTATTTGCGGTGTTTTATTACTCCTTGATTGTGCCTTAATAAAGCGTGTGTGTATGTGTGTGTGTGTGTGTGTGTGTATGTGCGTGTGGTGTTTGGCCTGAGTCGCGCATTTTGCTGAACACTACTTGCCTGAAGATACAGTTTGGACTCAATTTGCAGGCCTGCAATAGACAATAAAGTGTTATCTACTCACCAAACGGCCAGTCTAAGGTTAATTCGAGGAAATTGTGAGATAATCAATGCTTTGATCGTCTAAAAGCTTTGCATGCTTTTGCATGATGCATTAAACTGCAGCATCATTCCGGCGTAGCAGCCTCATCACCACCACCACCACACCATCCACTGCCATTACAACCCTGATGGTCCTGATGCTGTGTTTCTGAGCTTAGAGTCAAAAATGGCAGGTGGAGACTGCTGGTGGTAGCTTGCAGCTCTAAATCTGGGAGCTTCAAACATGTTAAGACAACTTCAAACACTTAATTCCTAATCTATTATGAGATCTTTATCTAAATCAATATATATGTTTGATTTGGTTTTAGACTATAGATTAGGCTGCAGAATAAACAAGCTTATTGTTTAGATTACTGTATCAACATATTACTGGCACTACGAAGACAAAATCAAAATATCTCAACTATATATGTGTATGTGTATAAAGTATATGTATATATAAAATCCAAGGAATGTCCAAGAAGGCAAGTGCATTAGAACAGAATTTGTCCTCGCACCCCTAACCAGTCAGCGTAATGCATCATATACAATGATGTGTAATATTTTAAGCCTCCCAGTCTTTAATTATTAAGCATATCATTTAGTAACTAATACAAATTTGGTTGCACGGTGGTGTAATAGTTAGCAATATGGTGTCACACATCCTGGGTCAAGGGTTCAGTTTCACGCTTCTGGTCTCCGTGGAGTTTGCATGTTCTCCCCATGCTTGGTGGGATTCTTTTCAACGACATGCAGATAAAGTTAATTCCATGTAGTGTGGGTGTGTGTGCCCTGTGATGAACTGGCACCCTGTCCAGGGTCTACCCCGCCTCATCCCGTGGCAACCCTGTAAAGGATGAGTGGTTTAGATGAATGAATGAATAATACAAATTACTTGATGCAATAAGTATTAAAGCAATGTTCCCTCCTTAAAAAAAAAAGTTCTTACAGAGAACTTTAAAAATGAATGGAATATTTTTTCTATAATCAAATTCCTCTTTGGAAGCCTTTCTAATACAGAAACACTAAGTTGTTGTGAATAATGAAAAAATCATTAAAAGCTGCACGTTTTCTAAAGTAAGATATGATTAGATTAAAAGGCGATATGATTGAATCTGGGACTTTACATTTTGGAGTAAAATTAGTTAGCAGTGTCACCTTGTACCTCCAGGGTTGGGAGTTTGTATCTCATCCCTAATCTGTGTGTATAGGATGCATGTTCTCCCTGTGCTTTGTGGGTTTCCTCTGGGTACACAGTATTCCTCGACAATCCACAACAAAGAGAGATGCATTGTTGGCTGATTGGCATTTCCAAATTGACATGTAATCGTATATGAGTGGTTGTGTGAGTCTGTGTGTGCATACGGGTTGCCAGAGATCAGGGTTTTTAGTAGCGTAATCCCCTACAACAATAACTGTTAGAGTGAAATCAGAGCTCATTGTGGGCAACCATTGCTTGAATTGATCGACTGGACAAAATGGGAAACATAATATGTGCCACAAGTAAACATAATTAGAAATAATAGGCAGTTAGACCAATAGAAACACTTTTATTTGCCAGTTCATTTCATCTTGCCGAGGAATTATATCACACTGATATTTCCCAATAGATTTTGGTATTAAAATCCTCTGAAAACTACAAATGTAGTAATTTTGTGTCTGTCATATGCCTTGTGCATTAATGTGCATTATGAAACTTTTTAATGTTAATATTACTTAATTTCATGCTCCTGATGAAAATGTTACAGCTGATTTCTTTCTTAAACAGTGCAGCTAATAGAAGAAGAAAAAAAATCAATTATTAATGATTACATTTTTAATTGATTTTCCTGTTTACTGCTCAATTTAGTAATCAATAAAAGAAAATTACTTTTTTTTGCACTGCATTGTATCTTTCCACTTAATGCACCTTTTGACCGTTTTTTTTTTCTTATAGATCTCATGAGATATGGAAGCTATATGGCTATACCAGTTCCGACTGATCGTCATCGGCGACTCGACAGTGGGCAAGTCTTGTCTGATCAGACGTTTCACAGAGGGGCGTTTTGCGCAGGTGTCTGACCCCACAGTTGGAGTGGATTTCTTTTCCCGTCTGGTGGAGATCGAGCCAGGCAAACGCATCAAACTGCAGATCTGGGACACAGCTGGACAAGAGAGGTTCAGGTATGACTGATCTTCTGAACTTTTGATGCATCATGGATACGAGTAGAACCTGAGTGAAGTTCACGTTGGTTTCCTGATTCTGCTATAAATGTATAAGGTTTTTAGTTTATACAGTAAACCAAAAGTGGCCAGAAATTCCACATCACAGCCCTGACTGGGAGGAGGAGTGAAAGAACGCTGTACATTCATGTATTTCCACTTTTGATTTGCTCACATGCAAATTCTCAACCACCAGCACCCATCTGCTGTATGACAGCTATCAAGGCCCATAACTGGTTCCTCTGAGACATATTAAGCCAACAAGCCTTCTCAGTGGTAGTTTTCTCGCCCGCCATGCAGAAGGCCTGGGTTCGATACCCAGCCAGTGCCCAAACCCCAGCCAAGTGCCGGTCCCAAGCCTGGATAAAATGGGACGGTTGTGTCAGGAACCATGTTGTGTCACAGGGCAGCGTAACACAAGCAAAGAAACGCACTGTATGCCCACCTACAGTATATAGTCATGTGTTCACAGACGCCTGTGATTAGCTAGTGTCACTGTGATTGACAGGGAAGAAACGGTATGCCGTCCATCCCAGCTAGAGAGCATGTCCAAATTTGCTCCAAAGTTTTCGTTTGAACCTGATGTGTTCTGATCTGCTCAATGTCCCTTTTTTTTTTTTTTTTTTAGGTCTATCACCAGAGCTTACTACCGTAATTCAGTGGGAGGCCTGCTGCTGTTTGACATCACTAACCGTCGCTCCTTCCAGAATGTCCACGAGTGGCTGGAGGAGGCGCGCAGCCACGTGCAGCCGCACAGCATCGTCTTCCTGCTGGTGGGCCACAAGTGTGACCTGGAGCCGCAGCGGCAGGTGAGCCAGCAGGAGGCGGAGAAGCTGGCGGCCGCCTACGGCATGCGCTACGTGGAGACGTCGGCGCGCGACGCTATTAACGTCGAGCGGGCTTTCACAGAGCTGACACGTGACATCTTTGAGCTCGTCAAACGCGGTGACATCACTATCCAAGAAGGCTGGGAAGGGGTGAAGAGCGGCTTCGTGCCCAACGTGGTGCACTCGTCTGAGGAAGTGACCAAGAGCGATCGCCGCTGCCTCTGCTGATGGACCATGCCCTGCAGCCGCCATCATGCTTCTCCTCCGCAAACCTTGTCATATTGTGCTCCTTTAGCTTGGCCTCTTACACTGCCTTGTCGATCGGTGAGCTCCTGAACACAGCTGTAAATAGCAGAACCCAGATCCATTTTAGGACACGTCTAGGTTCCTTCAACTCCACTCCTGAGTAGTTCTGCACAAACACAGGCCTTGATCTTGTTTAAATATCAGTTTAAAGCCACATTTTTAGTGTAAAAGAGAGAGAGCTCTGGACTAAACTGGATGGACCTTGCACAGAAGAAAGTGGAACCAGGAAGAGTGTTACATTAGGAATCTTTAAATAAGTGAATGCATTGCCTCCTTGACGTCTTGGTCTTTTGAACCCAAGACAAATTCTGACATAGGTGTTCTGTTGGAGAATCATACAAATCAAACTGTCACCACATCTTTTTCAGTTGGCACATTGTGTTTTACATTATTATTATTATTATTATTATTATTATTCTCTATTTGCTATTTATATCATTAAACAACCTGATCTGTGTCCACAGTGAGCTTTTTATTGAGCTTACTTGCTTATCTGGTTTGCATATCTAACTCCATTACTGCTGTGAATACAAACTTCATAATTTGGTTATTCATAAAGGAATCACTCACACGGAGTAACTTCTGACGTTTGACTATTAATCGTGGTGTCGAGTTGGAACATTTCGGAGATTTGAAGAAGCTCAAGGTTGTAACACAAACACCGGTCACCTGTCATTGGTCGCGTTCTGTTTAGAAATTTGACACAGCTTTTAAGATGACATCTTATTGTCTTATCCTCGCTATTATTSTAGCATCTTGTCTCTTTTCCTTTTCTGATCCAGTCTTTAAACGAACATTCGGAATGGGATCTTCTTTAGAGCTTTAACTCTTTCATATCCATGGAAAAAAAATGTATTGTTTGACTATTAACCAATACATTGTCATTTAACAGGTTGAAACAACTATTAGCTATGTATTTATTGATCTTGTATGAAAGATAAAATGTAATACCAATAAAATGTGACATGAAAGATTATTAATGAAAGACAAGCTCCTGTCTAAGTTCATTATTTATTCTGCTTCAGTTTTTAAGATGTAATCTATATGTGTCACTCACTTTTCATCTATACGCTTTAGCCCGTATACAAGGTCACGGGACCTGAAGCTTATGCCAGGGAACTTAAGGCACAAAGCGGGGTACACACCGGACAGGGTGCCAAACTATGGCAGGGCACTCAAACACAGACGCACAGAGAGGCGGGAATCGAACCTGGACCCTGGACAGTGCTAAACAATAAGCCTCCATGCCGCCCGTATATATATTTCAAGTTCAGGATTTCAGATGTTTTTTTTTTTTATTCTTCTTTCTCTGATATTCCAGAGTCTGTCCAGTTAATCTTTTGTTGATAAAAGGCCATTAATGTTAAAATAAAAAAAAAAAATCTAATGTATACAGCTATACGAGCTGTTCTTTATTTGCTTCACACGCTCTCACACAACTTCATCTCACCCAGGCGATCTAAAGTACTAATCTATTATAGTTATAGTCAATTTCTGATTAAAAATAAGCTGAATGAACTGCATAAACACTGACTGGTCTTAGCGATTAATGTTAAAGCGTAAACAAGCAAAGTCAAAACGCAGCGATTTAGAGTTAGTCACTTAGACAGAGTTGCTGTTGCATTTTGTACGCTAGCCACTAGAGGTCACTGTAACATCACACCGAATTACATACAATCTGGCCGGACCCCACAATGGACTTTTGTAGCAGCTTTGTGCTAAAGGGCTCAGTTTTAAAACACGTTGAAAATACGACAGAATTATGAAAACACATAACACTTGCCACATGTTCACAAATACCCTGTATATACCTCCTGGCCTACTGTATAAAAACCAGGTTCCACATTATGATCGACCTGGTTTTTACACACACACACACACACACACACACACACACACACACATATTTTTTTTTTCCATGTTCTATTTATTATGCTTTGTCCTGGTCCTTGAAAAATTGTCTTACATAAAACTTGTTGTGGTACAGGTGTATTTTGCATGTATTTTACAATTACTCTTCATTTAGACCATCAACGTCAAATAAAACTTTCTACATCATATCGTTTTAATGTTGCGTGCACAGGCTAGGTGCAGTTTTTAGTTAAATAAATTGCACAACAAAATCTATCAAGAAAACAAAACTGTCATCAAGGTGTCACGCCTTCCACATCACTCTCATCTCCTACTAAGTAGATGGGACTTGTTGTTAATCTTTTTCTGCTGTTCAGTGCCTTGCTGCTGTTCCAAATCCTATAGAAAAAGTAAATCATGAAGCCTGAAAGGGAAATCATGAGGGAGGGGATAAATGTACAATCTAGGGGTGTTCTTAGGCATTATTATAAATGATAATGAAATGCAGGCGTGTTAATGTTGCCATGGTGCTCTCTTTTTTTGTGCGGTAAATAAATTAAAAGTCACAATACTTGTTACTTTTTGTATTATTTTTCCTGTACTTTTGTCGCATTGCTCATCTTTTGTATTACTTCTTAACATAAACATAAGAAGTCTTTTTTATCTTTTTGCGCCTTAGACTGTTTGCACAATTTTCAAGTCACTCTGGATAAGCGTGTTTGCTAAATCCAAGTACATAATTAACTAATACTGAACCCCCAGCTACATTGTAAATGTGGAARATTTGTGCCATGAATAACTAAATGATGCTGCAGCCTTAATATTCAAGTGGAACCTCGGATTGCGAGTAAAGCGGTTTGCGAGTTTTCCGCAAGACGAGCAAAGATTTTTAATAAACTTTTACTTAAAAAATGAGCAAGTCTTTATTTTATCTATTTTATTTATTTATTTAATAAACTAAGACTTGTTCGTTTTCCAAGTCAAAATTTATTAAAAATCTTTGCTCGACTTGGAATTATAATAATAGAATTAATAGGAGAAATTATATAATCAACCTGCTGAAAAATCCAGCATAGGCCTCCATGATTTGTATGCATCAGCAGGGTTACAAGCATACCAACACCAGCATCATGGGGTCCGTGGTTCCGGTGGTGAGACCACTTGCATTTATACTGGTAACTGTGAAAATAACTTAAAATGCTTCGTCATTTTTAATCATACACATAAGTGTAATGCATCATTTGAAGCTGTAAAACTGAAACTCAGTGAATACTGCACATGCATATTCATATACCTATATATCTATACATATATATCTATAGAAAGTTTAAAGTGTCTATTTCTTAATGAAGCAAGCTTAATCAAAAATAAATATTCTCAGTTTATGTAATCCATATGAATCAAAGGAGAGAGTCTTTCAGTCTTTCTGCAGCACTTCATTAGCTGATAATGACCTGACACACACACACACACCTGGTAGGTTTCCTGTGCCTGTGGAAGATGTTATGCGCTGTACAAGTTTCTGAAGCTCTACAGAATGTTCTGGAAAAGGRGGAGGARTTTAGATTTACCTCAGAACAACATTGAGACTCCAACATGAAGGAGAATCCAGAAAGCTGTTACCATGGGTAACAATCCTTATTCTGATAATATGAAACTAATATTATTTTATTTTTCTTAATTTTCTCACAAGGTTTTGTCAATTTATGTGAAACGTTGTCATTTAATGTCAATTACGTGGTTTGGTTAGCATGTAGATAACACTGCTAAATCATGCTAATATACTGCTTTATGTAGCTTAGCACAGACATGTTAGCTCACGGTGGCTAAGCTAATGCCTTATGTAGACTACAGATGGTTGTCAGTATCCGCTTTGGTGAAAATGTTTATAATGTACAGTATTTCACCTTGTTTTGGATAGCTTTAGCTTATGGTAGCTTTTTGATTCCGTTTTTGGTTAGCTTATGACACTGCTATCTATAATGTTATTTAGCACAAACACTTAAGCTAAAATACTGCCTTATGTACAGGTAGCTCATAGATGTTTATGATATTCAAGTGTAAATGTAAATTGTAATGTAAAAAGTATAAATTGTTGTATAACATTACAAATACTTGTATTGTCTTGCATGGTCAGTAATTATTGATGATAATATACAGTAGTTCTATTGTTTTCATGCTTGTTTTTTTTCTTTCTTTTTTATAAAAGGTTGTTACTGTGAATGTGATCAGCCACCTGTTTTATAGAGAGCAAATGCAACAAGTAGGCACGATGCAGACAGACCATCACTATGTAATGGAAAACACAGTCTCTGCGATTCCAGCCTACATGGGAACCTGAACCACCACTTGGGGTCAGAATTCGGGATGGATCTCTGGTATTTTTTTAAGCGGTTGACCACACGATAAGGCTTCATCTGTGACTGCATACAACCAGCACATGGACTGACCTCAGATGCCAGGAATGTTGCCACTGCTGGTCACGGGGTCTGTGTGCAATGCAAATCAGTTTGTGGTAAGCAGGAAAAAAAACACAATGGAAATGCCAGGTAGAGTATGCAATATTTACTTGTGTCTTCAGTTAAGAACTCCTTTTCGAGAGAGGCACAAAGATGTATGACTGTGTATAGGGTGAAAAAGTGGGCTTTTACAAACCTAACACACTTTCTTCATTGTAACCTATTCCTGTTTTATTCTGAATGTCTGTTTGCACAGCCATATTTACAGTATGCCATAAATGTGCCTTCTGTGTATAAGATCATCTGCGTTCCTCCCCGCAATCCTGGAAATTTACTTTGCACTAGGTGAAAGAGGTGACATTTATATGGTTATAAGTAAGGGGACATTTATATGTTTATAAATAAGAAAAATACACAAATGTCAGACCATGTCAGAACGACTTCAGGGCCCAAAAACTTGCAGACTCCTGAACATTTACACTACTGTGGCGTGAAAGTAACTGTGAATGTGTCCCTGAGAGGTTGCTCTCATGTTTTGTTTTGTCATCAGTCTTTTGTCAATACCTATTTGCTGTTCATTGTTAAATTATGCTATTGTTCCAAATGTGCATATTGTACATATTGTTACATATTACACATTTTTAATTGTGTTGGCCAATAAAGATCATTTTATATTGATTCTATTCTATATTTTACACACATTGTAAAACCTGACTTTTGTCTTGACTTACTAACGTACCTGAAGCGAAAGAAGCATGGGCTGCACATCTTGTGTTTTGATGCTGGTATGCTGGTAGCCAGCATCAGCAGATTGACCAGTATACTCTTCCAGCAACAGCATTATGTTGGTGCCAGGGTGCTGGTCACCAGGACCAGCTTTGAGCAGTTGACCACCAGCATATTTTGTGTTTTGGTGCTGGAATGATGGTGCTAGTGACCAGCATCATAACACTGTGATGTTGGTGCTCGTATGCTGGTCATCTGCCTGCTGCTGGCGCTGATGGGGAAAAAACAGTATACCAGCTTGACCAGCAATTATACAAGTATATGTTGTGTTTGGGTGCTGGTATGCTGGGGACTGCACCAGCATCATTGCACTATAATGCTGGTCACCCGCATACCAGCACCAAAACACAAAATATGATGGTATAATTGCTGATCTCCAGCTATACTAGGCTATGCTGTTTTTTTTTCAGCAGGGCATGAATACAGGCTACTTTATGCAAAGTTTCTGTTATAGGCTAAATATCTTAAAGTTAATTAAAACAGCCAGATGTTGAAAATGTGTCTACTTTTGAAGCAACCAATTTCCATGCAGTAGTTACTATATTCAAGTTCTTACATTTATTTACCGTACTGATTTTATTACTTGTGATCTGTTTCAGATTGATGGGAGCAAAATGGCTCAGCTTTCACCGATTTACATGATTGCAGGACAGYCTATTTAATTTACACTTTTGGATGGTATGTAGCCAACAATTTAGAGAGATGTAAGGAAGTAAAATAATAAAACCAAAGTGCCCTTTTAGTAAAAGAAAAACAGTGTTTACTTTCAGCTTTACGTTCAGTGTTTGGAGAATATTTCTTCTTTCCTTTTTATTTTCTGTCCTCTGCTAGAGAAACCTTTTACATTTACATTTAGCAGACACCCTTATCCAGACCGACTTAAAAAAAAAAWTTTTATTATCTCATTATACATCTGAGGAGTCAAGGGCCCGACAGGGACAACTGGTGGTTGTGTGTTTTGAACCTGGGATCTTCTGGACCATAGTCCAATGCCTGTTTCGTGAATCATTTTTATCTTTACTAAGATTTAGTCCTAAATTTAAGGGGAAA